>APFE030131956.1:225862-337731 GCA_000404065.3 Pinus taeda | reverse complement strand
AACTTGCCTGCGGGACCACTTAGTGAAGGTGACTCCTTTCCACTAAGCTCCATCATCTTGTTGCATTCTCAACAAGCATTTCTTGTTGCACACTTTTCAACATTAAAAAAAAAACTCAAATATTTATTACATTGATAATATCCCATGAGACTAAATTATGAGAAAAAAAACATGCTTTGCTCATTTATAATTTTTACAAGTGTCTTTCCACAGAGAATTATTCCCTTTTACATTTCAAAATACCATGGATAAATACCACGACTTACAAAATCCATGGGTGAATACAATGGGTGAGTATCATAATTATGATGGTAAAATTGAAATCATAATGCGATTAGGCTCTCACTTTGATATTATAATTTATTTTGTTTATTATTATGCATTATCCATGGTTTTAACAACTATTTATAGAAAATAATTATTAACTGCGGTAATCATTCTCACCTAGATCACATGATGCCATGATAGAACGAAAGAGATAAGACCATGAACAACAATGCACTCGAACTGAGTGGAACGAAGATAAAGAACAAAATTGAAGCAAGAACCCTCTTCCTCTACTACAATGAGAGGTGGTTAAAGTAACAACATCCCCCACAATCAAATCAATACTACTAGAAATAGCCCAAGTAACCATAAATATAGAAAAAGCTAGGCCTATGTTAACCAAACCAAAAATACAAAATGGGAAAAAGAACGTCCCAAAGGTTAACCTAAATCCTCAATACAACCAAAATAGATTTAAGACAAAAGGGTAGAGTCATCCCCAAACTCTTTCCAATAACACAAGTGGATTTTAAAGAGGACGATCATTTACTTGAGACGGTATAAGAGAAAAACCACCATTCAATGATTATAGGAGCCAAAGTTAGGGCCACGAACTAGATCTGAAAAAAAAAAAAAAAAAAAAAAAAAAAAAAAAAAAAAAAAAAAAAAAAAAAAAAAAAAAAAAAAAAAAAATAAATAAATAAATAAATAAATAAATAATAAATAAATAAATAAATAATAAATAAATAAATAAAAATAAAATAAAAAAAATGAAAAAATGATGATGTCATAATTGAGTGAGCTTATTAACTTAATCCTTTATCCCACCACATTCATGTGGGATTTGGAGCACCAATTCATACTTAAAATGGAAATGAGGGTCAACAAGTGACATGGGAGCAATAGCTTCACACAAAGGGAATATCATTTGTTTCATCACCCATGCTATGGCCCATGTGTCCATTCAATTTGAACGTGCGTGAGTTTACATTCATGATCTTGGGATAAGTTTATGGTAGATCTTATCATTAATGGAAATGCTTTATTCTTTCTTAATGTTGCCTTGTTTGCAATGTTGCCTTGTTTGCATACTTGTCAATGAGTTTATTATTTTCTCGGAGAACATGATAGAAATTAGCACTAGGGATAAGGGTATAGCTTTTTGGATTTTATAAACATAGAATCTAACATGAAGTGCTAAGGGTTTGTACCCAAAACTATGTGTTGGATAACATTCTTTGAATTACCTGCCACAACCAAACACTAAATATGTAGGGTGCTAAGTGATCTCAAACCTTATATATGCACATAAGCTTTAGTGAGGTTATGAGTAGATGTTCCAAGATTCCAAGCACATATATATTCAATTGTTCCTCTAGGGTTAGTGATAACCCGTCCTAGACCTACCACTCCAAATTAAGGTTTTTTTTTTTTATTTTTTTTATTTTTTATTTTTTATTTTATTTTTTTTATTTTTTAAATAACATTAATTTAATTTTTCAATTTTGAATGATTTTCTAGCTTTCAAAGTAACTTTCTTATTTATTACATTTTTCTATATTTTTCAATAAATTTCATGGTAAAGAAAACTTCATTTAAATTCGTCTTATACAAAAATGGAAAAAGGAAAAAAGAGTAGGTAGGCTTTCACATTTAGTCATAATAATGCTTGAATTTTTTAGAGATTAACTATGTACAAGATTTTGAATGTCCAACCTTTCAAATAGAGACTTCACCTATAGTCAAGGGCACTTAAAGCTAAAATAATAATAGAAAAATTGATGGGATTAAAATTTATAAAGTGAAAACAATAAATGTTGTGAAATAGGAAGAAATTAATAGTAACTATTGTGTAAAATAATTACAATAATAATGCAACAAGAGTTGGATTATAAAATGGTTGAGTAGCTTGAGCATTAGGACAACTTTTCTCAAAGTGTCCATACTCATGGCAAAGAATTGCATCTAAAAGGAATTTTCTCATAATCTAGGGTTTGGAGATGACTCCAACCCTCAAATTCAAACTGAATCACCTGAGAAGTCATTTTGTAAAATCCATTTCCACACAAATTTTGACACATGTGAAAATATTACCCTTAGAATCAACATGATTAATATAATGTCCCAAATTGTCTTTGATAGCTTTAAAAATACCATGACCTAAAAAATTAATTGGTAGATGTGGCAATATAATCCAAACAAGGGTAAAGGAAATTTTTGTGTTTGGTTTAAATTCTAGAGTCTAATGAGCAAGAAACATTCCTATGGAGTCCATTTAGTAGGGTCCAAATCTAAAGATTAAATCTATGTCCTATTTGCTTTCAAAAATAAAAATATAAAATCCTTTTCCACATAGTAAAGTAGCAATTGACTCGTGATCTAATCAATTTTTAGAAATCGAATCGAAAACAAAGTTAGGATTGGGCCAAAGGCTTGTAAACTTGCCAACTAAACCTCTTTCCTTAATGATAATGATGTTATTTTTTGGCACAAAGGGGCCAAAGTCAAGATTAGGGATTTCTTTCACCCTTTTTGCAAATCTAAATTTCTCAGGACATTTATGATTACTGAAGAAGAACCATTAGGAAGAGAAGCAAAGAAGGCCATTATACTAACAAGTCACCAATGATTAGCAATGTCCCTAATCTGCATGCATGGCTTGATCTATTCCTCTAGACTTTCCATGGCAAAGCATAAAACGATGGTGATTCTAGAAGACAACTAAGATAGAGATCTAAACATGGGAACACAATGTCAAACTTGATCTCATCTTGCAAACATCCCCAACACAACCCCAACATCAATCAACAATTTTCAACAACAACGAATGCAAACAATGACAAAGGCAAAGCTTGACGATGGGAGAATGGAGACTGTAAACAAAGGCTAGGACAATGATTTGGATGAAGGCGTAACTTCTAAGTTAATCTCGTCTTGTAGACAAATCTCATAATAACTAGAAATTCTTAGCAACAATGAATGCAAAAAATGGCCAAAATAAACCCTAATCGTACTAAGATGCCCTTCTAGTCATCTAAGCCATAAATTGTGGTGTAAAGTTAATGGTTATTAACTATATATAATAAAATAAAATAAAAAGGAGAATATTAAAGAAACTAGCTATTAATAGTAATATATGAAATGGGAAGATTAAAAATAGAAGCAAATTGAAAACAAAATATGAAATAACCACAAAACCAAAGTTTTAAAATAATAGATATTTATTGGAATAAAAAGAGAGGTTAAAGATGGAAACAAAATGTTTTTTGTTTTTGTTTTTGTTTTTTAATTTATAATAATGAAAAAGAAGGCTAGGATGTTTTTCAATTTTCAATTATTTTTAAATGGTATGGGAGAAGTGGTATTGTGTTAATGCAAGGATTTTAGTTTTGCAGTTAGAATCTTGAGAATGTGATGTAGGAGCATCCAGCTAAGGGCACCATGACCGGGTGTTGGTCTATGCCAAGGTGGAAAGATTTATCAGTGTTTGTTTTCTTTATGTTTAATTGGTCAAAGTTGAATGTAGGGACTTTTTCTTCTTCTTCTTCTTCTTCTTCTTCTTCTTCTTCTTCTTCTTCTTCTTCTTCTTTTTTTTTTTTAATTCCATTATTAGTTAGGGAACAATAGAGTTAGTTAGGGTCACTGTCAACAATGTTTGTCTTTTAGTGAGTAATTAATTTTATAATTGTTTCTTCCATTTTATGACAAAAAAAGAGACATCTATATCAATTGTAAAATCTTGCAGCGGAAGAAGAACTGAATGAGTTAATAGTTATGTAACTAATAAAAGAAACAACTGAAGCATAACTGTGCACAGTTCAGGTAACTGTGGGAAAACAGTACAAATATGAAATGTAAATCATTCTGTAGGGGTTCAGCATATGAGAGCAGAAATAGAATACCGAGAATAATTTTCTTTCGTTCGAGTCCATCTGTAACAATCATTGTTATATTTATCTACTTTTTTCCCTAATCATTGAATAAACTAAAATAAGCAGATATTGTGCATGCATATACTTTTAATTTATTTTCTCTCATAAAGAACATAAGGCAGACAAGGAAAATTACACGAGAACTTCCCGTATGAAGGCTGGCGAACAACAAATAGAGTCCATGACTGAAAGAACTAGGCACATTACGAACAGTACAACCAAGAATGAGTATATAAATGTTGAGTAACAAAATCCAGGATAGAGGTAACAAATACAATCGAATACACTGTATTTCCTTTCATTCCAAAAACAAAATATCTGTATACATATGACAGAGTCTAGGGATAACCCAACGAACAACTAAAGAACCAAATGAACCAGTAGAACCCTAGACGATGGTTCTAGATGGCCTCCAAACAATATTTTACAATTACACAACTGTGCATTACAAACAAGGGTCTGTACAAACTAATCCAGGTCACATAGCGACGACAGAGGAGTATAAGCGAACAAGAACTAGGACTGTCTAACAAAACCGACAAAGACTAATAATAAAAACAAGTTGATAATAGTGGCAGAGCCTACCGGGAGAGAGCCAAGCATTTACACTAACCACGCCAAATAATGAACCCCTAACCTGTGCAATCAAAACAGGGCAACATTGTCAGCCCGAACGAAGAGTAAGGGATAGCGAGAAGCAAATGAAGCATAAGGAATTATCTGCACAATGAATGAATCAATTACCTGGAGGTTTAGTTGCGTGGGAGAAATGCAAACCCACTGAGCCATAGTCCATGGTGACATCCTAAGACCAAGGAGCCGTTTTTGTTAGAGTCGTAGGAAGACAGGGAGAGCAAATAAATCATGGAGAGATAGCTTACCTGAAGAGAATTGCAAGCAGAAGGAGGCCACTGTGACTGTGACCTGTAGCATACAAACCCATTAATCAAATTTAACAAGTAGAAGAACCAAAATAAAATGAGAGCAGTGGAGAAAATACAAGTTGAGCAACCGAACAGACAATTACAGTGGTCATTTTCTTACACAGACAAGCAGAACCCTCATTCTATGCCTAAGGAACCGAGCAAATAAGTCACCAAGACAAACACAGGTGCCATACCCACAAGCAACATAACCCATAGCCGGTGCATGCAGATCCGTGGCTTACCACCATTCATTTGCAGCACGAAACCTTACCTCTAGACAAACCCTCAGCGCAGCAGAGTTGCAAGAACAAAAACAATGTAAGAATGACAATAGAATGCAGGGTTTTGGTGCAGACTGAGGAGCGGGAAAACAATAACCAAGGCAAGGACTAACAGCATAGCAAAATTAAAGTTAGTCATAAATGCCACCCAAACGAAGTCCAGAACCATCCAACAATTAACCGCTAATCACCACTGTTAAGTCACGAAATCATTTGATTAATCCTTTAATTATTGATTAGTGCGTTGTTGTTTTATTGTTAAGCATTATTACGTGGAACTACAGGCTGGTCCAATCATAGTGGTATCAGAGAAGGATTTAGTGTTTTTTCTTTTAGAAATGGAAGATGGAAGATGAGGACGTGAAAGAGGTTCTCGGAGAGCAGCAGATGGGGGATTGTGAGAGGATATCAGGATCCTTACTGCCCATTTGGAGGCAGTTGAAGCAGGAAGGAGAAGGGATCTAGAGGTAGGAGATGATAGCGAGGAAGAAGCCATAGTGACAGCAGATGGATCGGATGAAGAAGGACTGGAAATGAGACTGTTGAGGTCGATCCTATTGGCGAGCAGCAAACCTAAACTAGAAACCCCAAACTATGACGACAGCTTGTCCCCAGAGGTTCTGTTGGACTGGATCAGTGAGCTGGATAAATATTTTGAGTGTTAAGAGATCAGTGAAGATCAAAGAGTTAAGTTTGCTACAACGAAGCTGAAGGGACATGTAGCCCCGTGGTGGGACAATGTCTAAACAGAGAGAAGGAGGATGAACAAGTTGCCAATCAAGAAATGGTCAAGGATGGTGGCCAAGTTGGAAGGTAGATTTCTGCCTAAGGATTACCAGATTGCACTACATCGGCAATTGCAGAATCTAAAGTAGAAAGGGATGACAGTAAGAGAGTACACTGAAGAATTCTACCGAGTAAATTTAAGAGTTGGTTATATGGAGGACACCCCAGCGAAAACAGCCAGGTATGTGAATGGTTTAAGGTTAGAAATATTAGATGAAATCAACATTCTTTCCCAGAAAAACATAGAAGAAGCATATCAAAGTGCTATGAATGAAGAGGAGAAGATCACTAGAAAACAAAATGCTAGGAGAGGACGGGGAACCGACAGAGGAAGAGGACAATCTTATGGCAGAGGGCGAATTGCTAGTAATAGTGAAGAAGGCAGCAATTCCAAAGCTTCCAGGACAATAGAAAAAGGTAACAGCATGAGAGGTGGCAGGCCGTATCAACGAGGAAGGGGAAATAGCCGAGGCAGAGGAGCTAACTATTAGTGCTACAGGTGCCATAAGTGGGGGCACAGATCTTTTGAGTGTCTTGAGGCGGAACAAGCTGGATAGAGGGGCGCGTATGTCGCACAACCAGAGGAAGCACAGGCACCTCCCCAAGAAGCAAAAAATGTGCCAGAAATAGGGGAAGCCTTAGTTTTGAACAAGGTGTTGTTGAAACCAACCAAAGAAACAACTGAACAAACTCAAAGGAAAGCTTTGTTCCGGGCAGTTTATAAGTCACATGGTAAGTGTTGTAAGCTGATTATCAATAGTGGGAGCACGGATAATTTGGTTTCCACAGAGATGGTGGAGAAGTTGGGGTTGAAGCAGTTGAAAAACCCCACTCCTTACAAGGTGTCATGGTTGCAAAAAGGCCATCAACTGTTGGTAGATGAGTAATGCGAAGTGGAGTTCCATATCGGTAGATATAAGGATAAGGTCATTTGTGACATAATGCTGATGGATGTATGTCACATACTGCTAGGCAGGCCATGGCAGTATGACAGAAAGTAGTACATGACGGGAAGACAAACTGTTATAAGTTTGTCAAAGATGGGATCAAGCACACACTTGTGCCCATCAAGGAATAAGAGACAGCGAAAACAAGTGGGACGCGAGTATTTTTAATGGGCGGAAAACAGTTTTTAAAGCAGATTGAAGACAGTGAAGTAAGCTATGCTGTTGTAAGAAGAGCGAAGACAGTGCTGCTACACACAGAGGTGTCATATTTGCCTGTAGAAATTCAGCAGATGCTATAGGAGTTTAGCGATATAGTAGTGGATGACTTGCCAGATAAACTGCCTCCTAAGAGAAGTATAAGTCATCACATTGACTTTATACCCGTAGCAAGTTTGCCGAATAAGGCAGCGTATTAGATGAGCCCCAAAGGTAATGAGGAGATCAGAAAACAGGTGTAGGAATTGCTAGATAAAGGGTTGATAAGGGAGAGTTTGAGCCCTTGCGTAGTTCCCACAGTTCTCGCTCCCAAGAAAGGAGGAAAATGGCGAATGTGCACAGATTTGAGGGCCATCAACAAGATCACCATCCGTTACAGATTTCCACTGCCGCGGATGGACGACATGATGGACTGCCTGAGCGGGGCTGCATATTTTTCAAAGACTGTTTTAAAGAGTGGGTATCATCAGATTCAAATTTGAGAAGGGGATGAGTGGAAGACAACCATCAAAACTAATGAAGGGCTGTATGAGTGGCTGGTAATGCCATTCGGACTAAGCAATGCACCCAGTACCTTTATGTGATTAATGAATGAAATGTTGAAAGAATACATTGGGAAGTTTGTAATAGTGTACCTGGACGATATATTAATTTTCAGCAAAACGAGGGAGGAACATTTTCGACATGTTCACAAAGTGTTGGAAAAATTGTAGCAGAATAAGTTGTTGATAAATATGAAAAAGTGTACTTTTCTACAAAAAGAATTGGTTTATCTAGGTTTTGTGATTGCAAAAAATGAATTGAAGATGGACCTAGAGAATATTACAACAATTGTCAACTGGCCATCCCCGAAAAGTTTGTTTGAGGTACGTAGTTTTCATGGGTTGGCAAGTTTTTACCGAAAATTTATAAGAAATTTCAGCGAAATTTGCGCACCTATGGTGGATAATATTAAGAAGGAAAGTCAGCCTTTTTGTTGGACCGAGGCAGCAAAGAGGAGTTTTCAACTACTAAAGAAGAAGATCACAGAGAGACCGATCCTGAGATTGCCAGATTTTAAAAATATTTTTCAGGTTCGCTGTGATGCAAGCAGTACGACCATTGGAGCTGTACTAGACAAACCTGTTGCGTTTTTCAGCGAGAAGTTGAAAGAAAGTAGGCAGAAGTGTTCATCCTACGACAAGGAATACTATGTTGTCGTCCAAGCACTGAAGCATTGGAGACACTATCTGCTGGGGAATGAGCTTGTTTTATTCTCGGATAATTCCACATTGCAGTATGTGATGCATTAGCACAAGCTGAATCAAAAACATGCTAAATGGGTTGAATATTTTCAGATTTTCACCTTTTTGTTGAAGCACATCAGCGGGCAAGCCAACAAGGTGGCAGATGCATTGAGCAGAAGAGCCTTACTCTTTCAGGAGAGTACTATACAAATGTTGGGTTTTGAGCACTGGAAATATTTGTATCAGACTGACATGGATTTTAATGAGGCTTACGAAGCATCCCCGACTGCTCAATGAGAGAGAATATCATTTGGGAGAAGCACAGTGGAGGTCTAGCCAGACATTTCGGTATAGACAAGACATTAGAGCAGCTCAACCATTTTTATTATTGGCAAAAAATGCAAAGGGATGTGCAGAGATTTGTGACCAGATGTAAAGTGTGTCAGTTGGCAAAAGGACACACTCAAAATACAGGACTTTACATGCCATTTCCCATTCCAAGTAGACCGTGGGGCTCAGTCAGCTTGGACTTCGTCTTGGGTCTACTAAGGACACAACGGGGTTATGATTCGGTGATGGTAGTAGTGGATCAGTTTTCGAAGATGGAACACTTCATCCCTTGCAGGAAAACCAGCGATGTCACTCACGTGGCCCACTTGTTCTTTACAGAGATCATCAGACTACATGGTCTACCTCAGTCCATTCTCTCTGACAGGGATGTGAAGTTTATAAGGCACTTTTGGCACACCCTGTGGAAGAAGATGTACACGCAGTTAATTTTTAGCTCTGCGTATCACCCGCAGACTAATAGGCAAACAAAGGTGGTAAACAGAAGTCTGGGGAACCTGCTACAAAGTTTGATTGGTGAAAATTCGCGAATGTGGGATCGGGTACTTGCCTAGGCAGAGTTTGCTTACAACGACTCGCCCAACTGCAACACAGGTTACAGTCCTTTCCAGATCTTGTATGGCATGTATCCTCGTAGAGTGCATGAGTTGCGAGATCTAGGACAGTAGGAAAGACGGAGTGCTGATGGGGAAGATTTCGCTAAAGCGATGAATGATTTAATGAGCAGGTGAAAATAAAATTGCAGGACATTAGTAAAAAATATAAGCAGTGAGCAAATTTGAAACGGAGAGAAGTGTAGTTTAACGTGGGGGATGAAGTCCTCACGCATTTGCGCAAGGAGCGTTTTCCTAGAGGCGCATATAACAAGCTGAAGTACAAGAAGATAGGCCCCTGCAAAGTTCTTCGGAAATTTTTAGCGAATGCTTATGAAATACTACTGCCACTAGGAATAGGCATCTCGCCCATCTTTAATGTGGCAGACCTGTTTCCATACATTGTTGATCTAGAGGAAGACAGTCCAACATGGCCTACGCGGGACACCTAAGACGGAAGTGAGACTTGGATGAGACAAATGCCTTACGTTCAGCCCCCAGAGATCGAGAGGATCCTCGACACTCAGGTGGCCAAGCGAACTCAGCAGAAAGAGCATCTACAATATCTGGTCAAGTGGAAGAACTGTCCTATTGAGGACAGTTCGTGGCTTGATGCTAGGTAGATAGAGCAGGTGGGTTATTCAGTCGAGAAGCTCATGGACTGGAGTCATGATTTCTTCTTACCCCGGGAGCCTTATGCAAGAGCATCCACCTAAGGGAACCATGACCGGGTGTTGGTCTTCGCCAAGGTGGAAAGATTTATCATTGTTTGGTTTCTTTATGTTTAATTGGTCAAAGCAGAATGTAGGGACTTATTGTTGTTGTTTTTTTTTTTAATTTCATTATTAGTTAGGGAGCAATATAGTTAGTTAGGGGCACTGTCAACAATGTCTGTATTTTAGTGAGTAATTCATTTTATAACTGTTTCTTCCATGTTAGAACAAAAGAAGAAAGAAACATCTATATCAATTGTAAAATCTTGCAGTGCAAGAAGAACCGAATGAGTCAACAATTATGTAACTAATAAAAGAAACAACTGAAGCATAACTGTGCACAATTCAGGTAACTGTGGGAAAATAGTACAAATATGAAATCTAAATCATTCTGTAGGGGTTCAACATATGAGAATAGAAATAGAATACAAAGAATACTTTTCTTTTGTTTGAGTCCATCTGTAACAGTTATTGTAATATTTATCTACTTTTTTCCCTAATCATTGAATAAACTAAAATAAGCAGATACTGTGCATGCATATCCTTTTCATTTATTTTCTCTCCTAAAGAATAGAAGGCAGACAAGGAAAATTACACAAGAACTTCCATTATGAAGGCTAGCGAACAACAAACAGAGTCCACGACTGAAAGAACCAAGCACATTACGAACAATACAACCAAGAATGAGTATATAAATGCCGAGTAACAAAATCCAAGACAGAGGTAACAAATACAACCGAATACACTGTATTTCCTTTCATTCCAAAAACAAAATATTTGTATACATATGACAGAGTCTAGGGATAACCCAACGAACAGCTAAAGAACCAAACGAACCAGTAGAACCCTAGACGAGGGTTCTGGATGACCTCTAAACAATATTTTACAATTACACAATTGTGGATTACAAACAAGGGTCTGTACAAACTAACCCAGGTCACATAGCGACGATAAAGGAGTATAAGCGAACAAGAACTGGGACTCTGTCTAACAAAACCGACAAAGACTAATAATAAAAACAAGTTGATAACAGTGGCAGAGCCTATCGGGAGAGAGCCGAAGCGTTTACACTAATCACGCCAAAGAATGAACCCCCAACTTGTGCAATCAAAACAGGGCAACATTGTCAGCCCAAACAAAGAGTAAGGGATAGCGAGAAGCAAACGAAGCATAAGGAATTATCTGCACATTGAACAAATCGATTACCTGAAGGTTTACTTGCGTGGGAGAAATGCAAACCCACTGAGCCATAGTCCATGGTGACATCTTGAGACCAAGGAGCCATTTTTGTTAGAGCCAGAGGAAGACAAAGAGGGCAAATAAATCATGGAGAGATAGCTTACTTGAAGAGAATTGCGAGCAGAAGGAGGCCACCGCAACTGTGACTTGTAGCATGCAAACCCATTAATCAAATTTAACAAGTAGGAGAACCACAATAAAGCGAGAATAACAGAGCAAATACAAGTTGAGCAACTGAACAAACAATTACAGTGGTCATTTTCTTACACAGACGATCAGAACGGTCATTCTATGCCCAAGGAACCGAGCAAATAAGTCACCAGGACAAACGCAAGTGCCATACCCACAAGCAACACAGCCCATAGCCAGTGCACGCAGAGCCGTGGCTTACCACCATTCATTTGCAGCACAAAACCTTACCTCCAGACCAAACCCTTAGTGCAACAGAGTTGCAAGAACAAAAAAAATGAAAGAATGACAATAGAATGCAGGGTTTTGGCATAGACCGAGGAGCTAGAAAACAATAACCAAGGCAAGGACCGCCAACACAGCAAAATTAAAGTCAGTCATAAATGCCACCCAAACGAAGTCCAAAACCATCTAACAATTAACCGCTAATCACCATTGTAAGTCACAAAATCATTTGCTTAATCATTTAATTATTGATTAGTGCGTTATTGTTTTATTGTTAAGCATTATTGCGTGGAACTACGGGCTAGTCCCATCAGAATGTTTAACATTAATTAAAAAATATGGTAGTAAAATACATAGGTTATATATTTTTTGAAATAAGTGTTGAGAAATATATTATTTTAATTAAAATAATTTTCATATGGTAATAAAATATATATGTTATATATTTATTGAAATAAGTTTTTGAAAAATATATAATATTTTAATTAAAATCATTTTCTTAAAAATAAAAAATATGGTAAGTTTTTTTAATAAAAATAATAATTAATAAAATCAATATATTTTATTACGAAATATTAAAATAATTATATTAAAAAAACTCAAATAAATAAAATTGAAAATGATTTAATATTCTTTGTTTTTCACTCTCTACACTTGTTTCCTTATGATAGGAAATTAAATTTATCTTCTTATACTTAAAATTGAATCTCTACCCTTCATTTTTTCTTGGAAAGAAAAAAATATTGTTTAATTAATGGACATATTGAAAAAACATGTTGATTGAAAGGAGATAGTGATGTTTGTTTGATCATTAAAAACAAGTAATTCTTTTGGTTGATTTTGTTGTTTAAAAGAAGTAATGGAAGGGATTTTGTGAGTATTGGTCACAAGGGGTTGTTCCATCTAATCAAAATTCTCTTATTATATGTTCCATCTTATCTTGTTTTATACCTTTTGTCCAGCATTTACAAATCAAAATTCTCCACAACACTAGGGCATGTCATCCTTATAAAGTAAATATATCTACCTTTTTCTTTTTAAAGGGCTCGTAAAATAATGTCTACAAAGAACTAACAAACCATTTAGGTAACTATATTGAGATTCAATCAAATCTACATATCCTTTACATTAAAAATTAAATAAAATCCCCTGGTTGGGTCTTAATTAAACATCAACTTGCTTTTATTTGGAAAAGAAAAGGCTTAAAACCCATAAGAAGATAAAGGAATAAGAAAGCAAACATCACGTTACTGCTTTGAAATGATTCCTTCCCCAAGATATGGAGAATCCAATTTTAATTAATTTACACCGTTCTATCGATAAGTGTCTATATAATATTATTTTTTTTTCATATTTTTTAATTCATGTAACAGAATAATTTTAATTATAATATAATTTCCTTTTAATTATATTATATTTTAAGTGTATGTATAATTTTCATTTTCATTATAGAATAAGTTTATATTATATTATATTTTATTTTTATTTTTTATGAAAAGAAATATATTATTATTTTAACTATATATAATTTTATGAATTGTTAATTGGATGTAGTTTAAATAGTAGGGAGAAAATGTTGCTATCTCCCTCACTCAGAGTTTCACATGTGACATGTTTGAGTTCATAATGAGTATATTCTTTTAATGGCTTTGAGCCTTGTTGTCATGGAGTCTCTTGAGGAAAGAACATATGGAATATGAAGATATTTCTTCAAAGAAAAAAAAATTAGTCTTGTGATTATGATTTAAGTTTAAATCTTTTTTGGTTTTGTAGTGAGATTTGAAATTGCCTTTATTTGGGTGACAATGCATTTTCCTTGGATATAATGAAATAGGTTAACAACCCAATACCCAAAGACATATTACAAGAGTGAAAATTTTCCTCCTCAACCAGTAATCTCAAGGGGTGTGATTTTCCTTGAATAATAATAATGAGTCAACTTCATCTCAAGGGGCATGATTTTCCTTGAATAATAATAATGAGTCAACTTGCATTCACCAATAGCAACCAATGATGGTTGTCCTCACTACCATTTGATGATTGAGTTATAACGGCTTTGCCACCTTTCGCAATATAAGCTAAAACATAGGATATATACTACCAATATAGATCCAATCTCATTATATACAAATGTTTTTTTAGAATTCAAAACTTGGAAAAAGATTTACAGGTCAAGAGATTATTAAAAAGTAACTAAATTATTTTACCTTTAATTACTTTTTTCTTTGAGCATTGAAATATTTTACTAAGGTCAACATTCTCTCACACACATGTATATTTCATATTGAGATATGTTATTTAATATGGATATTCAAACAATGTATTTAAGTACTATAATGAAATATTTATAAGAGAATTAATTTTTTTATTTTTTGTTATTTTTATTTTTAATTAGTTAATATATGTATTTAAATACAACTTGAGTGGACCTAATGGTTAAGAGCACGTGTTTCCTCCTAAGAGGTCACATGTTCAAAACTAGAGGGGGGTAGAGTATGTGTTGGGCACAACCCAACTTGACCTAGATTTTGATGAAGACTCTGCATTTTGGGGAATGAAGTGCAAAGTAAAGGATGCATCAAAGTGCAAAGTGGACTGCGTGGTGGAGCAACGAAGCACCAAAGTGGACCGCGCAGTATATATGCTTTGGAGTGGGTTGAATCCCCTCCCTTTTTGTAAGAGAATACTATTTTGTAAATGATGAATGGTTTGTGGACCGTAATAGCTTCTATTAGGGGAGTCCATGGTATATGGACCATGGTATTGCGATGATATATCCCTCGATGTAATAGTATATAGAGGGATGAATAATAAAGAAGAGAATCATCATCTTATGATCCAGATTTGTGTTATGGTTGTATCTTGTTGATTTGTACTTTTGAAGGAAGACGAGGCTCTGCATCTAAGTGCGCAGAGGCTTAAGTCTGCAGCTGAGTGCGCAGAAACTTAAGTCTGCAGCTGAGTGCGTGGACTACCTGCAGTTGAGTGCACAGGCTAAGAACTATTTTTTGTACAAATCCTCTATTATAAGCAACAGTTCGTGTGGACGTAGTCCCACATTGGGATGAACCACGGTAAAAACTGTGTCTTCATGTGTTATTTGCTTATTACTTGTTGTAGCATACTAGTTTGTTACTGTTGCACTTTATTTCTGTACAGTGAAGTTTTATGGATATACATGATCTGTTTTAAGTGATGAATGTAATATGGCGAAGTAATGTATGAATGTGAAGTAATATATTTATGTTAAGGATAAAAGAACATAAAAATACCACATCACTCATCCCTCAAGGCTGCAAAAACCTGGTTCTCCATCCTCCCATTGTCACTTTGGGTGAAACTGCAATCTGCTTGCTCGTTGCCGAAAGGGCCAATGATTGAGGGTTTTTGTTGGTGCGGAGTAAAAGATCGAAGCTGGGTCAACCCAACCTAAGGTAAAAAATGGCTCCATTGTTGGGACTGAGATCTGTTTGAGGGATATGCGGATGTGGCATCCATTGAAGAAGGAAATTCAAGATTGGGTAGAATAGAAGGAACAAGAATTTGCAGATCAAGAGAATAGAAACCCTCGTCTTTTGTCTAAAAGGTGGTTACAGAAGTATATTTTCAAAGATCAATACGAAATTTTCTTCGGTTCGTTTCATGTTGACTTGTACTGGATATCAAAGTTGACTAAAAGAAAAGATTGTTTTAAAGGAGACAAACTTAAGGATTGAACTCCTGAATTAATACAACAACTCAAGAAAATTGACAATAGAAAAACAAGAGCTTTTGACTTTTGGATTGGTATCATCTTCGGAGGATTCATTACCGAATTCGTGGTAGACTCAATTATGTCCTACAATGAAGTAGAATGAAAAATTTTCAAAGGACCATGAGGTAAGTATTTGAGGTCTCTAAAACTCTTGATTAAGATGCTTTTGTGTGAAAAGGGAATTTTACAACTGTAGTCAGATTATTAGTTTACTTATGTTTGGGAGAAGATTCAAAGAAGAGACTGGAACAATGCATAGTGGAAAAATATATAGAATAGACACTGGAAAGAGATCTCGTGGCTAAGATTCGAAGAATTTCATAGAAACTAACTATAGCCCTCTTTTGAGTGAATCTGAAAGTGAAGAAAGTCTCCCTGAGAACCCTGAAGTAACTCCGCAATATTCACCCTTTCAGCCTGAAAGTTCGTCAGAGCCAAAATTGAGTAATAATAAGGGTGCTTTTGGTTTTTACTGCCCTCGTACTCCCCCTACTCGCCATCCCCCTCCCCCTCCCCCTCCGAGAACAAATATGGTTGATGATATTAAGCTACTTGTTTTCAAAGGAATTGTATTAGAGGATCCATAACAATTCTGGTTTTTATGCGAAGCAGTATGGACAACGAAGCAGGTCCATGATGAAAATATAAAGAAATCACAACTCTTCACGACATTTCGAGATAAAGCGTTTACGTGGTACATGAAGTATTTGAGAAATCATATCAAGTCATTCGCAGAAATTAAAACAACGATGGCAAAAGAATTTAAGAAGCCGAAGTCTAAGTTGTAGTGTATCACAAAGTTAAAAGAAATCAGACAAATGCCTACTGAGTTTGTTTGGGAATTTGACCAGAGATTCAAGGTATTATTCTATCAGGTAAGCTTCGACATAATTCTGCAACAACATAAGGAATGGTTCATAGTTTCCCTGCTGCCACATATAAGATTTCCTTTGACATAAAAGAATATAGAAACTCAATCCAAAGCTCTAGAGCTTGCAATAAAATTAGAAGCTTTTCCTATAGGAGATACCAATGCAGGTATGCAATAGATTCAGAGTTAGCTGGAAAATTTGACTATGTAGTTACAAGATATGAAGAAGAGTAAAGAAGTTAGAGAAGAAATGTGGTGTACGAAGTGCAAATGAGAAGGCCAATCTAAAGAATAATGCCCTCTCTTCAGAAATTACATGGTTATTGGAGCATATAATCCTTTGAATGTCTGATCCAACCTATGGTGCGAGATATGCAAAACTAGAGGAGAACTAAATTAGAAGATTTTTATTTGTTGCAAAAATATGTCCGGACTCCCAGGAACTTATATTGAAAGTTTTGTAAATCAGTAGGACATGATGAGAACCATTGACGAGCTTATAAACTAATGATGGAATGCGGTGTTGACACTTATAGAATGCAAGCAGAAGTACATGGACATGAGGATAATGGAAAACGTAGTGGTCTAGGTGGTTATCAAGGAAGAGGTCGAGGTGGTGGATCTAGTCGAGGACGTGAACATATTATTTGCTATAACTGCGACCAACCAGGACACTTTCCAAGAGATTGTCAGAATCCCACTACGACATGTAAGTATTGTAAAGCTTTTGACCATGTAATTGAAGAATGTCTGGTACTTGTGGAAAAAATGCAAGAAAATAGAAACCAGCAGCCGACACAGAATATCCAAATGATGATGGCTGAAAGAAGAACTGATGACCCCCGAATTAGTTTTGTTACTAGAAGTGGACGACCAATGATGACAAAGTAATGAAAACAAGGAACTTGAGACTGCATGGGTTAGAAAGTGATGAGCCTCATCATTGGGTAACTATATGGACCTTCATTCACCTCCTAGATTAGTCAAATCAACTCTTCTCACAACTTATTACATGTTTTTATTATATTTTGTTTAATGAGATGAGTCAAAGTGAGATATTATGGCTAGTGGACTAATGTGCATTAAATGCAGGTTTGTGAGAGAAAATCAGGGAATTTTGGCAAGATTAAAGGTTGAAACTCAAGTGGGACAAGGAAGAGAGATTGTAGGAGGTAAATCCTCCTCATTTACTTCTCCCTCATTCTAATATTCCTCCATCAATCACACTAGCTCAGAGTATAAGCAGCCAAGTCATGAAGATCAAAAGGCAGTTGAGTAAGTGATAGTCAAAGAGTTAGTTCATCTCGAGTTTGGAAGCCAAGCCTCCCTAGATTTAAGGAAGTCATTGGAGACTTCAGTTGTATAATAAAGAGGCCTAGAGCCTCATTAGGATTTGAATTTTTGTTATTATGGAGCTCTAGACTTGTGGAAGACATTGCTATGTAATTTTCTATTTTGATAATGAGAATGAGCTTTTTCATGATCCAATATTGAGTTAACTCAGAGGGTTGAAGATCTTGATTTAGGTCCCAACCCTAGCAGCAAAGGCTCCTCTTCTTGTATATGTCTGCTTGGATTAATTTCATAGATTCATGGTTAAATTGTCCTTAGAAGTATTTCATTGCAAGTATTGTAGATTTGATTAGTTTGTTTATTAGTTTGCTTCCATTTGTGCTTTACTTCAACAATAGGTTAGAAGGGATAAAAGGCACACCAAAAAGTTGTCAATAGGTGTCTTGGCCTCAGTTCCTCCTTCAGGGATCATGATTTGAGGAAAGGACCCCTATGTAGCCCCAAAAAGACAAACTTCTACTTTCTCATAGAATTTAGAGTCTCTTGTAATTGAATCAACATTTGATTAGTTCGAAAGTGTGGGATTTATTTACCATTTCTTCCATTTTCGGTATTACAGTAGATCTCATAATGACATCATCTTATTCTGCAAATTTTCCTCATACATGAAACTCTATTTTTCTATCTCATTGAAATTCTTCTTGTTTACATGATTTTTGGGCAAATATCATTGTTTGATGCAGTGTGACTGTTTCAAAAGTAGAGAAATATCTCATAGCAAGAGACCTCATTCCAACTTCATCCACCCATAATCATTCCTTGCTTTCACTAAGACCTTCACCAATTTCATCATTTTATATGGAAACTTCTCCAAGCATGTTGAGAAAATCCAACCATTTCCCATCTTTGGTTTTGAGTTCTGAGTGATCCTAGGCATTTTCTCACTCCATTCCATCCACCAACCACCTTCCCTAAGCCTTCCATCACCTCCAACACCCATTGCTTTGCTCTTGGTTGTATCCTGTAGAAATACAAGGACATCCTGTAGGTTTTCCTGTAGTGACCTGTTTTGAGTCCGAATTGAGGGAAAACCTCTAAGAAGCCACAAAAGGTCACCTAAGGGTCTCCCAAACCTTCCAACCATCCACCAACATCCCTAAGCCACGTGCCATATCACCAAAAGAGATTAGCTTTCACACTTGTTTTTCCATTAAAAAAAAAAAAAAACAAAAAAAAAAAAAAAAAAAAAAAAAAAAAAAAAAAAAAAAGATTTATTTTAGTCCTTTACATGCACAATAGTGATGTTTGATGTTTTGAACTTTCATGCTTAGGATAGTAGCATTTCATACATGTTAGCTTGGCATTATTGTAAAGCATAGTTTCTTAGGAGTTAGTTAGGAAATGGTGTGTTTTTAGCATTGGATTTCAGTCCTTTTCCTTATTGCAGTAGACAAGCTTTCTCCTAGAGTAGATTTATCTTTCTTTCATCAGTAATCAAGCTTCTTCTGAATCCATAGAAGTATGGCTTGAAAAACCTAGTGGTCTCTCACCGGCCGAACAATGACAAAAGGAAAAACCATCACTTTTGCTTGTGTATACAACATTGTCATCTCCAAGTTTGTACAAACACCGGGTTGATAAAGTAAAGTCGGTAGCCCCAGGAGTTGTATCATTCTTGCTGCAATACTAGTGCTCATCACTTTTTGGCACTGTTGTCGGGGAGGTGTCTTAGTAATATCTGATTACTGCTTTCTTTCTTCCATTTCTTGTTTCTAATATTCTGCTAGTAGTTTCATTTCTACAAAAGTAATTTAGTTTGCTTCCTTTTCCATTATGCATTCTTTGCTTTCCTTTCCATTATGCAAGTAAGATTTCAATCAAGCAATTAGTTTTTCATTCAATAGATAGTTTTCATTCAATTTACAATTTCATTTCTGCAATTACTTTCAAAGTTTGAAAAAAACACAAAACACAACAAAAACATGTTTTTTCATGCCTCGTAGGAATAGGGATAACTTAGGGAAATTTTTGCCAAATACCCCCATTGCTTCAAACAACCAACCTTCCCTCTTCTTCGGTGGTTGTGAACTGGAGGAACCCTTAGGTGAGTAACCAGACATATTTGAAGAACCTACATGGGAAGAAGAAGAAGGAGAACCCATTTCTACTGAACCAATGGCTGAAAACATAAATGACAGAGGAAATAGGGAAAGAGTTGAGGGTGCCTCTCCCATCAGGGAAACCAATGGGGATAATAAGATGAAAATATAAGCCCCTATGCCCTTCCTCATTTCCATGGCCTGATCTTATAAGATCTAGACACTTTCTTATTTGAGTTTGTTGTCATATGCCGAACCTATGACTACACCAATGATGAGCAAAAGTTGAAACCATTTCCATCCACTCTCAAGGATGTAGCTTTGTGCTGGTTCATGGGTTTACTTGGAGATAACATCACAACTTGGGCTCAAATGCAACAAGCCTTCAACAAAAAGTATCGAGACTACTGTAGGTCTAAAGACAATAAAGAGGAAATTTTTAGGATGACCTTAGGGCATGATGAATCCCTAGAGGATTATGAAGAAAGATTTCAACTTCGATACAAAAGGGCCAGGTGTACACTTGACCTTGAGTCACTAAAGCTAGTCCTTCTCAGAGGAGTAAGGGAAGATCTTCTAGATACCCTAAACTTGTTAACAGGAGGGGATATCTACCAGTTATCCTATGAGGATATCAAGACTATCTTTAGAAACCATTCTAGGGCAGCTAGGAAAAGGGTAGGGGTAGTCAACCTATGGTCAATCCATCCTCTTCCAATTCATCCATCAAGGGTGAAATTGGAGGATTTCAAGAGTGAGATGCTGCAAACACTTGCCCTACATATGGACACTATGCACATTAAGAGAAAACATGAGGAAGCAAAGAGAGCCTTAGCCATTTTATGTCCTAGATGCACCAGTAAGTACCCTAGGAATGAATGTCCATTGAATTCTATTGAAATATATTCGGTTTGTGAAGAAAACCACTCCACATACAAGTGCCCTTCTCTCCCTCGATTAAAAGTTGTATATCAAGGAGCTGAAGGGGTAACTGAACAACTCTACTACATAAACCAAAGGATACCTCATGGGCCTAGGCCATACCAGTAGGGCATGCAAGGGTCATCCCATGCATATTACAACCCCAACCATACCACATCCATACCTTCTTGGGGGCCCCCTACTCATCCTTCTTGGTCTACACCTCCTCCTTGGTCCTTTGTTTCTTAGTATCATTCCTAGCTAGCCAACCAATCATTTCAACCATATGCTCTACCACAACCTCAATGGAGTGCACCGCCATAGGGGTAGATTCCCCCGTACAACAATGCTCCAGCTTTATTGTCTTCACCACCTGCTCAATAAGTATACAATCTGCTCCACCTAAACA
The DNA here is from genome assembly GCA_000404065.3 of Pinus taeda. Taxonomy (NCBI): domain Eukaryota; kingdom Viridiplantae; phylum Streptophyta; class Pinopsida; order Pinales; family Pinaceae; genus Pinus; species Pinus taeda. The sequence goes on along the minus strand of APFE030131956.1, from coordinate 316,496 downwards.
ACCCCAGATGCCTACCTAGCCAAATCCAAACCTGAACAACAGACAGGCACAACAAGTATATAGTGGAGAGACATCCTATCCAGCTTATGCTGTGGAAATTTAGGAAATCAACCTAAGATTTGGGAGAGTACTCCCGAACAAACAACCTCTACCTCCAGCTAGGGAGGTTGAGGAGGAAAGAGAGGAAAGCATGCCTAAAGTAAATCCACCACCCTTTCCTAAGAGATTAGTCCAACCACTTCAGACTACCTCAGAAGAGACTGAACTTTTGGGAGAATTGAAAAACCTATGTTTCAAAATTCCACTTCACCAAGCTATTAAATATGTACCTATTTACAACAAGTTGATTAAGGAGAAGTGATTCAAGCATCCAAGGAGGCGAAGAAGAGATGCCTCTACCATTAATATCATTGGACAACTACCCAACTTAATGCTGGTGCAGGTAATCTATCCAAGATATTTGAACCCTAGAAGCCTTGTAGTAGATGTGCACACCAATGGCACCATTTTCCCACACACTTTGATCAATCTTGGGGCTGCCATTAATGTGATGACCAAGGACACCATGCTCAAGCTACACCTCCAAGGTTCATTGAGAAAGACCACAACAGTTCTGCGACTTGCAGACCACTCCATAGTGACCCCTGAGGGGATTGTGGAGGTTGTGATGTTCCCCATTGACTCTTGGGAGTACCTTGCATATTTACTAGTTCTCCAGCCTAAGGCTAAGCTTACTGATTACCCTCTCATCCTTGGGAGGCCCTGGTTAGCCATTGTCGATGCCTACATTAGCTGCAAGGATGGAAATATGACCATAAAAATGGGCATATGTCCAAGCAGTTAGTTCTATACCCTCCTACTTAGCCATCTCTAGAACATGACTTAACTTTGTGGTTGAAAGAGGAGGAGGAAGATGAAGTTTATTCCACCAAAATCTATACTTAGAAACAACCATGGGAGGGGGACAACAGGTTGAAGATGATTTAATTGAACACATACTCAATAGTCCAACTCCCAGTACATTGTCCTTAGAAGTAGTAAAGGAAACCTAGAACAACCATCAGATTAATCCATGCTTAGCTGATTCCAACCCTATCCATGTCAGAACCATAGAACTCAACCCCGAGAGAACTTTGAAAATCAACCCATCTCTTTCTGTTCAACAAGAAGAAAAGTTATGCAACCTGCTAAAGGAACACCTGGATGCCTTTGCTTGGAGTTACAAAAAAATGAAGGGAGTGCACCCCTCAGTGTGTACTCACCACATTTATATCAAAGAAGATTGCAAGCCAGTTTGGCAACCCCAACAGAGGATGTATCCAACTCTTAAAGATATATTCAGAGAAGAACTGCAAAAGTTGCTAGATGAAGGATTCATTTACCCTATCTCAGATAGTGAGTGGGTCTCTCCTTTGGTGTTGGTTCCAAAGAAAAATGGTAAGTGGAGGATTTGTGTCAATTACAGGGAGTTAAACAAATCCATAAATAAGGACCATTTCCCTCTACCTTTCATGGACCAAGTGCTAGATGGCCTGACAGGGAAAAAGTTTTTCTCTTTCCTAGATGGATTCAACGAGTACAATCAAATCCAGATTAGCCAGGAAGACTAGGATAAAACCCCCTTCACTTGTCCTTGGGGTACTTTCACCTATAGGTTCCTTCCTTTTGGCCTATGCAATGCTCCTGCCACTTTCCAGAGAGCAGTCCTAAGTATCTTTACTGAATTAGTCCATAATGCAGTAGATATTTATATGGATGATTTTACACCTTATGGATGTGATTTCCAGGAGGCTTTGTCCAACATACATAAGGTGCTGCACAAATGCATTGAGATGAACCTGTCTCTCAGTCTCGAAAACTGTGAATTCTTGATGACTGCAAGGACTGTGCTAAGTCATTCAATATCTCAGCAAGGACAACACGTGGACCCAAACAAATAACTATCATCCAAAGGGTCCCACCTCCTAAAAAACAAAGAGATGTCAGAAGTTTCATAGGGTTAGCTGGATAATACCAAAGGTTTATAAAATACTTCAGCAAGTTGGCTTCTCCTTTATTTGGGTTGTTGGCCAAAGACTCTGAGTTTGTATGGTTAAAAAGTTGTCAAGAGGCCCTCGACACACTGAAGGACAAGTTAACCAATGCACCGATTGTCTGAGGCCCAAATTGGGCCCTTATTTTTAATATACATGTTGATGCCTCGCACAAAGCCATAGGAGTAGCCCTAGGCCAGATAGATGAAAAATTGCCTTCTGCAATTTACTTTATCAATAAGAATTTTTCGAAGGCCGAGCTGAACTACACAGTGAACGAAAAGGAGCTCCTAGCTGTTGTGCATTCATTGAACAAATTTAGGCATTATATTACATGCTATCAAACATTTGTATATACTGACCATGCTGTAATCAAATATTTAATGAATAAACCTGATGTGAATGCCCAGATTATTAGATGGTTACTTTTATTACATTAGTTTGATCTAACTATTGTTGATAAGCTTGGTAAGGAAAATGTTGTTGCAGATTTTTTTTCCAGATTAACTTTTCCTGTAGGTGAGGAGGGAATGGTTGATGATTAGTTACTAGATGAGCACTTATTTTCCATTTCAGTTCTCTCTCCATGGTTTGCTGACATAACAAACTATTTGGTATTTGCACAGTTCCCACCGAATTTGCCCTCCAAAGAGAAAAGCAAGATTGTGAGGAAGAGCGCCCCTTCACTTGGATTGGGGGCAACCTCTTTAAGGTAGGCCTGTATCAAATTCTGAGAAGGTGTGTCAGGGAGGAGGAAGTCTTTGGCATTCTTATGACATGTCATAATGGGCCTTGTGGAGGTCATTTTGCAGCAAAGAAGACAACATTTAAAGTGTTACAAGCTGGTTATTATTGGCCCACTCTTCATCAAGATGTGAAAAGATATACTAGTCGGTGTGATCGGTGCCAAAGGATGGGAAATCCTACTCCAAGAGATGAAATGCCTCTACAACCTCAAGTGACTTTCGAGCCATTTGACAAGTGGAGCATGGACTTCATTGGACTTATTGGTCCTTTTTCCAAGCAAAAGAAGTATATCATTGTATGCACTGACTATCTGACTAAGTGGGCTGAAACCAAGGCAATCAAGGCAAAAACAGAGGAGAAGGTGGCTGAGTTCTTAAGGGAGAATGTATTTTACAAGTTTGGGTACCCTAAAGAGTTGGTCACTGATCAAGGCAGCCAGTTTACCTCCAACATGATTGGAGACTTGCTAAGCCAACACAAGGTCAAGCATAGAACCTCCACTCCCTATCACCCACAAGCTAATGGGAAAGTGGAGGTGACCAATAGAGCACTGCAGGGCATCCTGACTAAAGTGGTTAGTAGCAACTGGAAATATTGGGCAGATAGACTAGTTGAGGCCACTTGGGCCTATAATACCACCTAGAAGACCACCACTAGATTCACACCCTATGAGCTGGTCTATGGGAAAAAGGACTTGTTGTCCATTGAGTTTGAGTATAATACAGTGAGGATGGAAGCCCAACTAGATCTAGATTTCAACAACGCACAAAAAGAGAGATTGGTCTAGTTGAATGGTTTAGATTAATTTAGAATTCAGGCCCTCCCACACATAGAGGTAACTCAAATTCAGAGGAAGATCTGGCATGATAGGAACATCAAGGATAAGAAATTTCAAGAAGGTGATGGGCCTTGTTATATGATTCTAGGTATAAAGACTTTAAGGGAAAGTTAATTCCAAGATGGTTAGGACCTTATGTTATAGAGAGATGTCATGATAATGGTCCAATGCAGATCAAAACCATAGATGCAGAGGCCATTCCTTTACTTGTTAATGGGCACGGATTGAAAGTTTACAAAAGGCCATTGTCAAGTAAGAGTTCATTTATGGTATCAATAAAACAATGATGGTGCTGGAGCAAGCCTCAACTCCCGCCTCATCAAGTCACTAAGAAAAAAGAAAAAAATAAAGAATAGGGAGACTCAGGTGAAAACCTCCATGAGGCGCCTCAGTACCACTATTGGGCTAAAAACCTCTTGGGTGGCCCAATGGTGTTAAAAAAAAAAAAAAAAAAAAAAGAGAGAGAAAATAAAAGATCTTTGGGTGAAAACCTCTCTTGAGGTGCCCAAGGAAAGCAGCTAGGATGAAAAACCTCTTGGAGGCGACTAGTTGTTTTCAAAAAAAAAAAAAAAGAGAGAAAAGAAAAAAATCATGAAAAACTGTTTGTCGTTCAGAGAGAAAAAGAGAATCAGAAGGGACCTATTCCACTCATATTTTTATTTCTCTATTCATTATCCTTCATCATTCCACCATTCCTGTCATTTCTTTCACTCATTTGCCTCGGTTTGCAAGGGTACTATGTTTTCTATAGGATTCCCTGTAAACCTACAGGATCTCCTAAAAACCTACAGGATAATCCTGTAGGAATTATAGTGGCTTGGGAATCCTAAAGGAAGTAACCCTAGGGCAAGGAAATGACCTACACATGTCAAAAAAATAAAATTCCTACATCACCACTTCATTACCATACCTGTCTCCACCTTCGTCACCCTTGCATTCATCATTAAAAAAATTAGTTTTCAAAAAAACAATTATAGTCTTCAAGAGAAAACACAGAGAAAAAATGAGATGGAGAGCAAAGGGGAACAACACCTGAAGCATTATTTCTCATTATTCACACACCCCTAGACCTCCTCTATGTCCATGTCCATCATCCTCAAGTCCCAACAGTAGAAATGATTACAAATTCTGAGGGAGAAGTAGCTACAGGACATCTTGTAGGAAATCCTATAGCAACCTATCCCACAGAATAAAAAACATAAGTTGCAGTAAGTTTCCAGCATGGAGATCCAAGGGTAGAAGAAGCTCCAGAGTAGTAGCAACACCATCATCTTCAACACCAAGTACCTTCACATCAAAGAAATCATCAAAGGACAATAAAATAAAAAAGGAGTGATCACATGCAACCAACATACAACAAAAACATCGTTTCTTCAACAAACTGCAACAAGGTATTGTTACCACAGGTAAGCATCTCGCTTCACTCTCTCATTTGGATAATGTATTCAAAATATGTAAAGGTTGTGAACGTTTTGGTTTATAAGCGAAAGGTGGCCAGTTAATTTGGCCACCTTCGTTTAGTCAGTGAGGACAAAACAGTTATTCCTCACACACATGGTAGCAATTAAGTCAAAGAAAAGGAGGATGAGGTCAAAAGCAGTTAAGACTACGAATGCCCGAAGTGGGAGCTGATTACGAGGTGAAAGGAATGATGATATGGTAGTGGGGAGAAATGGTCCAAAAATAGAAATTCATAACTTGGCTGCCAGCACACCACCTCACTCAACTTGACCATAAGAGGAAATAAACATTGATCCCCATGCACTCATGCATTCATCTTCTCGAGGCTCACTCTAGCAAAGTTGCTCTCATCCCTAAGCAACCTACAGGAGAGGAAAACTTCATTTTTTCCTGTTCAGGACTTCCTACAGGATCACACAGGAATCCTATAGGATACAGTCAGGCGGTCTACAAGATTAGCAAAGAGCAATTTTAGAGGGGGAAACATAGGGGTTGGCTACAACAAGCACTATGGGGAGGTATGCCCTACATTTCCTTCCATTTTTTCAAGTAAAAATAACATAAAAATCTCCTAGTTTGATGAATTAATAGCTATATAAGGGAACTGTATCCACATAAATTTTAGTCCCATTTCCTCCATTAAAATTTTGTATCCCTGCTCCTAAAATTCACGAGACAAAATGACAGGGGGGTTTAATAAAAGGGAGCCCATTAACATTGTAAGGGTTCACCAACACCCTCCCGTGCTAGAAATATTCACAAGGCATAATTGGATGGGGTACTTTGAGAAATTGAGGGGGTATGATGATGAAGTAGCCAAAGATTTTGTTCTCTCCCTCATTCCATTGACCAGGACCCATGCCACTGTTGTGGTGAGAGGCCTCCCCATAGAGCTCACCCTTGAATGCACAAGCAGAATTACCACACTTCCCTTAGGAGTGACATGGAGAAAGGAAGACAAGGGAGATAGCCAAACTACAAAGAAGAAATTATTTCTAGAGGGAGAGGAGCCCATTGAAGACAAAAATAGAGTGAGGAGAGCAAGCCTATCATACTCTTGGAATGAGGTAAGCTACCATCTTATAAAATACATATCATGTGAAGGTAGGTATAGTGTGGTATATGGATATCACTTTAGGCATATTGAAGAATTGAGGTTTGGAGCAGAAACACCTCCTCACCACAGGCTCAACATACCATACTTCCTTTTGCAATCACTGATAGATACAAGTATGAAGGTGCAAGAAGGAAACTATGAACATCTAGCCCACCATGGTTTAATTAGAATCATCATAGAATATTCCCTCCAAAACCTTAGAATTCCTATCACTTGGGGCAATTTTTAGAGACATGCTGACAAAGGTGGATATCAAGGCCCTCACATATGATAGAAGCCCTATTGTTAGTGAAAAGGATGAAGAAGAGATTGAAATAGATGAAGAAGAAGGAGAGAGGGATGAAGAGGAAGAGGAAGAGAAGAGAAGTGATGAAGAAATAGAGGAAGATGTCAAGGAGGAAATTGATAAACAAGATAAGGATCTAAAGGGAGAAGAAGAGGAGAAGGACAAATGTGAAAAGGGTGATGGAAAAGAGGAGGCGGAGGGAAAGGAGGAGTCACCCAAGGTGTCTCCAGAACCCACTGAGAAAGAGGCAGCAACTGACCTCACTTCCCTTATATCAAACAAAAGGGAAAAAGATAGAGGCAAACCCCCTTATCCTTCAGAACAAGAAAAAGTACAAGGATAAGGTAGGGCAAACCTAAAATTCCAACTAAGGTTCCCATTGTTATTGAGGACTCATCTAAACAACAGGAGAAGATGGCTCCTCTTACAAAAACTCAAGGAGAAGGATCCTCAACACAAACCTCCCCTAAGTCTCCTATCACTTATGAGAGAAGGTCTGTGACTAGATCTACCTCATCCAAAGGAAAGACATCTTACAGGATACACAGAAGGACCTACGGTAGGCAAAGGCAATCCTACAGGAAACTCTGCTAAACCTACAGGAAACTCAGAAATTGGATAAGGAAGGAAGTATGCAGTAAGAAACAAAGAGAGAGGACCCAGAGCTAAGGGAACCTATCCCTAAACCTAACCTTGACTCCTACTATAGATTTATTAAAGGGGGTAGGGTCATTCCACAAAAATTTGCCATCCCATTATTTTTTGAGCTTGAGAAAGAAAGGGCCAAAACACATAGATGGATGTAGATTTCCAAGTCCAAGGGACTAGAGGACATTGGTCACATGGAGGAGAAGTTCAAAGAGATGGGCATAGAACTAAGTAGCCTAAGGGATAGAGAGGCCATAATAAAAACTCAGTTGGATGCAGAAAATGCATGGTTGAAAGGACATCTGCAAGAAAGAGAGAATCAATTGGCATCCATGGCTAGTATATCTTTGGAAGCAATCCAATGCAAGATCCCAACTAAGTCCTATGCATTATACCTTAAGGAACAATGGTTGTAGTTCCAAATCAAGACCCTAGCACAAAGAGGCACTATGCCATTCTAGGATTATAGACAGTTCATTGATCTTTGTGAATAAAGGACATTGGAAGATAGGGTTAAGATGTCTGAGTGCTACTTGCATAACATGGTCTTGATAGATATGAATGTATGGAAACCTAATGAAAATCTAGGGGATTTATAGTTGATGGATTTTGCATCATGGATGAACCATGAGGAAGCAAGGGCTGCAAAAATGAAGAGGATACTGGAAAAGGAAAAACAAAGCCTCTCATGATAAGGGTTGAGCATTCCAATCCAATGGCTGTCATCAACACACATAATTTAATTGCAAATGATCCTCAAATTGCACCCAGGTATCTTGCTACCCAAGAGCAATCAATTACACATTTTGAGAATATGTTCAAACTGTTAGGGGATGACAACATGCAAGCTTGTCAAAGGAAATGGAACACTTTGCCTTACAGTTTGAAAATCAGAGAGTACCATTCTCCTCAAAGGATGAGAGAAGCACTGAACATGATGCCCATGTACAAACAAACCATCCAAAGGCTCAAAGTCAATTGGATTGGCTTGAGACTCAGTCCACCAATGCTCTTGGGGATGTTAGAAGGAAGGAAGGAAGAGGAAGAAAGAAAGTGGAAGGAGGAGATAGAAAGGAAGGTAGGATTCAATGCACAATAAGAAGAACTCACAACATAAGCATGGGATGTTAGGGAATACACTAGTGCTATGAAAGACATGGATATTGATTGAGTTGCTCAGAGGATGAGAAACGATTTCAATAGGGGGTGATGATGAGCCTCATCATTGGGTAAATATATGGACCTTCATTTACCTCCTAGATAAGTCAAATCAACTCTTCTCACAACTTATTACATGTTTTGATTATATTTTGTTTAATGAGAAGAGTCAAAGTGAGATATTATGGCTAGTGGACTAATGTGCATTAAATGCAGGTTTGTGAGAGAAAATAAGGGAATTTTGGCAAGATTAAAGGGTGAAACTCAAGTGGGACAAGGAAGAGAGATTGTAGGAGGTAAATCATCCTCATTTACTCCTCCCTCATTCGAATATTCCTCCATCAATCACACTAGATTGGAGTACAAGTAGCCAAATCATGAAGATCAAAAGGCAACCGAGCAAGTGATAGTCAAAGAGTTATTTCATGTCGACTTTGGGAGCCGAGCCTCCCTAGATTTAAGGAAGTCACTGGATACTTCATTTGTATAAATGAGCAGGCCTAGAGCCTCATTAGGATTCAAATTTTTGTTATAGAAACAATAGTTATTTTGGAGCTCCAGACTTGTGGAAGACATTGCTATGTAGTTTTTTGTTTTGATAATGAGAATGAGCTTTTTCATGATCCAGTACTAAGTTAACTTAGAGGGCTGAAGCTCTTGAGTTAGGGCCCAACCCTAGCAACAAAGGCTCCTCTTCTTGTATCTGTATGCTTAGATTAGTTTCATAGATTCATGGTTAAATTTTCCTTAGAAGTATTTCATTGCAAGTAGTGTAGATTTGATTAGTTTGTTTATTAGTTTGCTTCCATTTGTGCTTTACTTCAGTAATAGGTTAGAAGGGATAAAAGGAACACCAAAAAGCTGTCAATAGATGTCTTGGCCTGACTTGCTCCTTCAAGGATCATGATTTGAGGAAAGGACCCCTATGCATCCCCAAAAGGATAGATTTCTACTTTCTCATAGAATTTAGAGTTTACTGTACTTGAACCAACATTTGATCAGTTCGCAAGTGTAGGTTTTAATTATCATTTCTTCCATTTTTAGTCTTACAGTAGATCTCATCAGTGAATTTATCTTATTCTGCAAATTTTCCTCATGCATGAAGTAGACAACTATCACATTAAACTCTATTTTTTTATCTCATTGAAATTCTTCTTGTTTACATGATTTTTGGGAAAATATCATTGTTTGATGCAGTGTGGGTGTTTCGGAAGTAGAGAAAGATTTCATAGAAAGCAACCTCCTTCCAACTTCATCCACCCATAATCATTTCTTTCTTTCATAGAGACCTTCACCAATTTCATCATTTTACATGGAAAGTTGTCCAAGCATGTTGAGAAAATCCAACCATCTCCCAACCTTGGTTTTGAGTTTTGAGTGATCCTAGGCATTTTCTCACTCCATTCCATCCACAAACCACCTTCCGTAAGCCTTCCATCACCTCCAACTCCCACCGTTTTGCTCTCGGATGTATCTTATAGAAATACAGGGAATCCTGTAGGTTTTTAGGACATCTTGTTGGTTTTCCTGTAGTGGCCGAATTGAGGGAAAACCTCCAGGAAGCCACACAAGGTCACCTAAGGGTCTCCCAAACCTTCCAACCATCCACTAGAATCCCTAATCCACCTGCCACATCACCAAAAGTGATTAGCTTTCCCACTTGGTTTTCCATAAAAAGAAGAAAACATATTTCTTTCAGTCCTTTACATGCACAATAGTGATGTTTGATGTTTTGAACTTTCATGCCTAGGACAGTAGCATTTCATACATGTTAGCTTGGCATTCTTGTAAAGCATAGTTTCTCGAGATTTAGTTAGAAAATGGTGTGTTTTTAGCATTGGATTTCAGTCCTTTTCCTTATTACAGTAGATAAGCTTTCTCCTAGAGTAGATTTCTCTCTCTTTCATCAGTAATCAAGTTTCTTCTGAATCCATAGAAGTTTGACTTGAAAACCATAGTGGTCTCTTGCCAGCTAAACAATGACAAAAGGCAGAACCATCAATTTTACTTGTGTATACAACACTATCACCTCCAAGTTTGTACGAACCCCGAGTTGATAAAGTAAAGCTGGTAGCCCCAGGAGTTGCAACATTCTTGCTGCAATACTGGTGCTCATCAGAAAGGCTGCTGAAAAAACTCCCATATTTAATATTCAGAAGGAAAAAGAAGTGTTTATGGAAGCCAAGTGAAGCTTTATGGATGATGGAGCTTTGAAATCTAGTGCATAGCCAAAACAGAAAATTAACTGGGACATAACATTAACTTCGACACAGAAACAAGCTTTGACACAAGATTAGGAGTTGGCAAACCAAGAAGGAATTTTAAAGTCTTTTCTGCAAACTTGTATGAAGTTATTAATAGATCAAAAGGTTGTAGAAGGACTTCAAGAATTGCTAGATTCATGTTCATCTAAAGGAATACCGTGAAGTGAGTTGCACGCAGTTAAAAATTTGCATCAATAGAAGAGAACAGGAAGATAAATGAGGCTTAGTGCACAAATAGGAGACTATGAGATAGATCCAGTTATTTTAGATCTGGGATTTGAAGCTAATGTTGTGACAAAGAAAACATGGGATTTAATGGGTAAGCCGAAGTTACAGTGGTCATCTATTCAGCTAAGGATGGAAAATTAGCAAAAGATCTTCCCCTTAGGAAGACTATTAGGTGTGACAGTGGACATTGAAGGAGTCCACACTATGGCTAACTTTGAAGTAATATAAATTTTGGATGACAGTAACCCCTATACTACATTATTGGGACTTGATTGGGCATTTGATAAAATGGCTATAATTAATCTAAAGAAGAGACATGATATTTGAAGGGAATAATATGAGGGTAATTGTTCCCTTGGATCCATCATAAGGACAAAGGTATACAGAGCCCATAAAAGAAGAATATTGCGCAGTTGATATAGATAATATCTATCAATTGACAACAAAGTAACATGATTTTGTTAACCCTACTATAGAGGGAAAGTTAACTTGGGAGAATGACAATTCTTGTACATTAGATTCAAAAGAAGAATCATAGAATTGGAAAAGTAGGCTACATGAAGTATCTACAAGGTTGTGGAAGAGTTACTAAATCAGTTTGCTACATGACATATGAAGTATGTAACTTTCCTTCTTATTATGGATTGGATGATGTGAATGTTTTCTTAATGATTATGAGGAACAGGTTCAAGAAAGTCAAAGATTGTTATCTTTGAATATATCCCTAAAAGCTACTCATGCTAGATGGTGGGGTACACATAAGAAATATATTGGAGGTTGGCAGGAATGTCGAAGGTTGATGTGGATATGATTTGGTGAGATAAAAACAGAGATGGAGTTGAAATATAATGGTGAAACCCATCCCAAGGAGCATATCTGGTTATGTGCTACAACATGGAAGGATATTCAATTAAACAAGAATGGGTACATGGGTTCATTCATACATTAGAAACAATTCCTCAGAATTGGTAACTGGAAACGGAGCTTTGACATGGTACTGTGACTTGGGAAAATATGGTTGATGGGTTTATATTGAGACTTAGCTTTGAAGATGATTTTCCATATATAGATTCAACCCTTTTGACTGTTAAGAAGAAGATATTTGAGAATTCAACTCCAAGGACATGGCAGCAACTTGATTGGGATGCACAGATAGAACATCCATTGGAATGCTACAACCTTATTGCAGAAGAAGAAGAAGATCCTCAAAACATTGAAATAATAGAATTAGAAGGACACCGCGAAGTAAATGGACCTGAGCTAGAGATACCAGATATAACAAAGCCAGTAAAAACAAAGAAGGTAAATATAGGATCAGAAGAGGAACCAAAGTTTGTAACTATAGGAGATTATTGGAATGAAGAAACAATCAACAAAATGATAGAATTGCTTCATGAATATAAGGATTTGCTTCCCACTATTTTTTCATAAATGAAGGGTATAATAGGAGATTTAGGATTTATGAAGATCCCCCTTAAACCTGATGTGAAGCCAGCCAAGCAAAGACCTTACAGATTGAATCCAAAGTAAAAGTTGAGTTGGATAAGATGATAACAATAAGAGTTTTTGAGTCTGTGGAAGAATCAGAGCGGGTAAGTCCTATGGTGGTACAAGAAAAGAAAACTCAAGGAGAAATCACGATCTTTGTTGATTTAAGGAAGTTGAATGTGTTGAAAATAGTAACTACAAATGTTAAAAATAAAATCTAGAAATTCCAATTTAATTTGTCCTTGAATTAAATTGTGAATTAAAATTGTAATTCTTTTCTCATAGCAACTTGTAATAGTTAACTAAGTTAATTTGACTTAGTTAACTTAGGAATTTCAAGTTTGAAGTCTTTTTGAAGTCATGTATATGTTCTCCCTAAGTTTTAGGGGTCCAGGATGAGTTTAATTGTGAGTTGTAATTAGATAACTCAGTTTACTAAGTTATGTTCAATTAAATTAGTTCCAAATTGTTTGTGGAACTAGTAGAGATAACAACCAATTGGTATACTAGTGCATCCACAAGTGTCACTCTAGTTAACTGAAGATTCCCTCATCAAAAACTCATGCATGTCGATTCTGACAAGGACCCAGTTGAAACTAGAGTGCAGGGATAGTGCACCGTCAATTGTATGATTTACTAAGTTGCAATATCATGCATTCAATGAGGAAGAGGACCTAATGGATTGCACAGTTTTGAGGAAGGATTTCCCACATTAAATATGGGTTAATTTTCAAAGGAACAGTGTAAGGAATTAGGGGCTTAGAGAGAAGAAGAGGATAGATATTGGATTGAGTTTTCTTGTGAGCAGGGAGATTTATCATACTGAGTGTTGGGATTGTTATTGTGAGAACAAGCATTGTATTAACATCTTGGATTTCTGATTTAATGCAACATAGATAGTAGAGGTTTTGAGTTGAGGCTTTCCCCAGATACATATTGTGTTATGTTCCATTGATTTATATTCTTCTTGTTCATATTTTTTTCATCGATCTATTGGCTTTTGTTGGTTGAAAGTAGAAGTAGACTCTTGTCTCGTGCTTTAGTAAATTGCATGAGCTTGTGAATCTACAGGAAAATTCTACATGGTATCGAAGTTGAAGACAATATAGAAGAGAAGAATTCAAAATTTTCCTTGCCAATTGATGGATCTCTAGTTTAGGGTAGATCCAGAAGACCCTATGTGTATACTTCTTAATGGAGCTAGAAGGCGCTAGTGGGAAAATTGAGGAGGAGGAATTTTTTTAGGTGGCAAGTTTGCAAAGCAGATATGAAAATTTTTGTTGAAAATTTTGAAAAATAAATAGGAGATCTAGATTCCTTGTAGAAAAATATCCAAAAAAAAAAAATCGTTTGAATCAGAGTTAGGATGAGGGATATATCACTGATTTAAAATCAACTCTTCTTTTAGAAAAAATTCGTGACGAGAGGACAAATGAAACAAATTGGTTTGCGAGCCAAGAACCTGTATGCACTTGATATACAAGATGCATGAAATGCCTTGAGGATCAAGGCAAAGGTTAGAGACTTGGTGGTTGAGAGGGAGAGTGAATTACCTCTCAACAAGCATCCCCAGCAAAAGCCTCAGAAGCAGCTTCAAGAAATTGTGGAGTATCCACAATTGGAGGAGCTGAGAGGAGATTGAGTGGAGACATCCACTCATGTAGAGAACTTGAATAGGGGGGGATTTTGAGCTAGGTGGGAAGAGGGAGAACTTGCAGCCATACCTCCAGGTGTGAGGTGGGACGATGTGAAGTGATAGTCCCAAGATGGCTTAAATTGGGCAGAGTCCACTGAGAGGTTTTGTCTCATGGATCATACCTTACTACAGGAGCCCAAAAGCACATAGTAGTAGGAGGAATCAATGGCTATTGATAGATCAGAGTGAAAAAGGCTAGAGAAGTCATATAATAAAGAGAACAGAGAAGGGTTGACAATAGTGCATAAAGGCAAAGACAGCAGAAGCACAAAGTTTTTAGTTGAAAGAGGCAGTAACAGTTAGAGACTTTGATGACAGATGCATCATATTGATTCATGATGGATTTTTATTTTATTTTTATTTTTTTATTTATTTATTATTTATTTTTTTTTTTTTTTTTTTTTTTTTTTTTTGAGTTTTTGTAGCAGCAACAACATTAGAGAGAAGTGTTGTATGCAGAACATTCCAAAGGTTCAAGATCAAGATTGAGTTGAATTACTTTCTTGTTGAGAGGGAGTGTTGAAAATAGCAACAAGAAATGTTAAAAATAGAATCCAAAAATTCCAATTTAATTTTTCCTTGAATTAAATTGTGAATTAAAATTGCAATTATTTTCTCATAGAAACTTGTAATAGTTAACTAAGTTAAGATTACTTATTTAACTTAGGAATTTCGAGTTGGAAGTCTTTCTGAAGTCATGTATATGTTCTCCCTAAGTTTTAGGGGTCCAGGATGAGTTTAATTGTGAGTTGTAATTAGATAACTCACTTTACTGAGTTATGTTCAGTTAAATTAGTTCCAAAAAGTTTGTGGAACTAATATAAAGTTAACAGTCAGTTGGTGCACTAGTGAATCCACAAGTGTCACTCTAGTTAATTGAAGCTTCCCTCATCAAAAACTCATGCATGTCGATTCTAAGAAAGAAACAGTTGAGACTAGAGTGCAAGGATAATGTACTGTCAGTCGTATGATTTACTGAGTTGTAAATATCATGCATGAAATTAGGAAGAGGACCTAATGGATTGCGCAATTTTGAGGAAGGATTTCCCACATTAAATATGGATTAATTCCCAAAGGAACAGTGGAAGGAATCAGGGGCTTGGAGAGTAGTAAGAGAGGCTAGAGATTGGCTTGAGCTTACTTGTGACCAAGGAGATTGATCATAATAAGTGTTGGGATTGTTCTTGTGAGAACAATCATTGTATTATCATCTTCGATTTCTGATTTAATGGAATATAGATTGTAGGGGTTTTGAGTTGAGGCTTTCCTCAGATACATATTGTGTTATGTGCCATTGATTTATCTTCTTCTTGTTCATATTGTTTTCATCGATCTATTGGCTTCCGCTGGTTGAAAGTAGAAGTAGATTCTTGTCCCATGCTTTAGTAAATTGCATGAGATTGTGAATCTATAGGAAAATTCTATAGAATGATGCATGCTTACATGATCCTTTCCCTACCCCTTTCATAGATGAAGTGTTAGATAATGTAGGAGGTTAGGAAGTTTATTCATTTACAAAATGATTTTAAGGATATCATCATATTAGAATTGCACCTGAAGATTGACATAAGACCACCTTTGCTACAGAATGGGGTTCATATCAATATACAATGATTCCTTTTGGATTGAACAATGCCCTTGCTATATTTTCAAGAGTGGTGGCTGCAACTTGCAAATAATATATCCACAAATTTCTAGAAGTATATTTTGATGATTGGACATTATTTGGGTTGTTAAGAAAACATACCAGAAGTTTAAGACTTATGATTGATACATGTAGATAGTATCAGGTCTCCCTGAACCTAAAGAAGTGTATATTTTGTGTACCTTTTGGTATATTGTTGGGACATATTGTTTGCAAGCAAGGATTAATTGCGGACCTTGCGAAAATTGCTATCATTGTGAACTTACCTCCATTGAAGACAGTAAGACAAATTCGCACTACATTGGGACATACAGGATATTATAGGAACTTTATCAAAGGATATGCTTAGATTACTGCACATATGGAAAAGTGTTGAATAAATATGTCACTTTTAAATGGGATGAATAATGTCAAAAGAGCCTTGACACATTGAAGGAAAAGATGGTAGTTGCTCCTATACTAGTATTCCTGGATTGGAATAAGGAATTTCATGTACATGTGGATGTTTCTTGTATAGCTTTGGGAGTGGTACTAGCACCACCTGGTGCAAGAGAAATTGATAATCCTATAGGTTTTTCAATTAGGAAACTATCTAAAGCTAAGAAGAATTACACGACCATGGAAAGGGAAGGATTGGCAATGGTATATGCCTTGCAGAAATTTAGACATTATTTGTTGGGATCACATTTCAAGATGTTTACAGATTATTCTGCATTAATGTATTTGGTTAATAAGCCTATCTTAGGAGGAAATATTTGTAGATGGTTAATATTTTTCCAATAATATGAATTTGAAATCATTGTTAAACTAGAAAGACTGAATGCAAGTCTTGACCATTTGTCAATATTGGAAACAAGTGAAGACCAACCAGTATAGAAGATAATCTCCTTGATGCACAACTATTTGCAACTATAGTAGATGACCATTTTGCAGACATAAATCAGTTTTTGAACATAGGAATGGCTCCTTCAGAATATACTACACAACAGAAGAAAGAATTAGTGGTGAAGGAAACTGCATTTTCATTAATAGAAACACACTTATATAAGATGGGAACATATGAGATACTACACAGGTATCTTCCTGAACATGAAAGGAAAATCATTCTAACAGAGGCTCATGAAGGCGAAACTGGTGGACATTATGCAGGAAAATCTATTGCGTAGAGGATTTTGAGAGAAGGATTGTGGTGGCCTACACTACATAGAGATGCAAAGGAGTATTGTAGAGCTTGTGATGTGTGCCAAAGAAAAATAAAACCTTCAAGAAGAGATGAGATGTCACTGGTACCACAGGTTACATTGCAGGCTTTTGATAAATGGGCTATTGATTTTTTTGGACCTATCAATCCACCTAGAAAGAGGATTGGTGCGAGGTACATAATTACTACAACTGATTATTTGACAAGGTGGGCCAAAACACAACCAGTAAAGGATTGCAGCGTAAAGACTGTTGTGAAGTTTATTTTTGAATACATATTGTTTAGATTTGGGTGTCCAAAGATCTTGATGAGTGACCAAGGTTCACATTTCCTGAACAAGACTATTGAAGCATTGACTGAGGAATTCCAAGTTTATCATCAGAAGAGTACTCCTTATCACTCTTAGGCTAATGGAACTATGGAAGAATTTAACAAGATTTTGGAGAATGCACTGACTAAGGTATGCAATGTAAACCGAGACGACTGGGACCTTAGGATTCCAACAATATTATGGGCTTATAGAATTACATGAAAAAAGTTGATAGGTTAGACACCCTTTAGGTTGGTTTATGGGCAAGAAGTTGTGGTGCCCATGTAATACATTGTTCCTAGCCTAAGGATTGCAACTTTTACAAATATGGCAGACCCTAACATATTGGAGGAAAGAATGTCACAGTTGGTTGCTTTGGAAGAAGATAGATTTATAATAGGATTCCATCATAAAATAAAAAAATCAAGAGAAAAGGCCCGACATGATAGGCATATTAAGAAAAAGAAGTTTCAAGTAGGAGACCTTGTTCTCCTCTATGACAATAAGTTTGCGAAGTTCCTAGGAAAATTCAAAATGCATTGGTTAGGCCCATATGTTATCAAGTATATTACTGATGGAGGCGCAGTTCAGTTAACAAAGTTAAATGGAGAATTGATTCAGGGAAAAGTAAATGGAAGTAGATTGAAGTTGTACAGGGACAACCTTTCCCCTACAACTTCACTCTAAGGAAGAAAGGAGAAAAGTCTTAGTGCCACCTGCAGTTAAAAATGGGTCTGGGACTATAAACTACACTGCAGAGAGCTTTGACATAGGAAGTACTTCGCTACAGTCTGGATTATGTTGAAGTTTGTAGGAGCTATGATGTAAGACATATGTTCATTACACTATGGGATGCGTCGAAGTTTGTTGGAAAACAAAAATATGACCGTTAAAAGGGAAAAATAGGTGGAAAGTTTCATTTATGAGGACATATTGGCAAGATCTAAGGATAGATATGCAATTAATGAGTAAATATGAATGCAATATAGACAAAATAAAATCTAATGATGGGGTTCGAATTTCAGAATTGTTATAAAGAAGCCACCTCCTGCCTAGATTAAGAAATTTCCTGAATTGAGAGCTCGAGTGTTCATAGTGAGAATAAATTACAGAGAATTTCTACATGAATGTATTGTCAAATGAAGAATTTGTGCATATATTCGATGAAAGAGGCATAGAAGGAGTCTTGGAAGAAGTCACCACAGCAACCACTAGTACGCCCACAACATCAGCTGAGATACCTGTAGTAGAAACACTAGTAGTAACATCAACTACAACACCATCACTGCAAAAATAGAGGACATCCCCGAGAAAGAATCTAACTAAAGAAGTGACAAGTAAGAAGAAACAAGATAAGAAACCCGCTAAACCTTAGCAAAAGCTTGAGCTAGTCAAAGGCAGTGACGAAGAAGTGGAGGAGATACAAGCAGAGAAAGGCGGCACAATATTTTAATCACCCCTACCACCATACATCCCACCGAGGAAACTGAATTCTAAACATGTAAAAGAATCAAAGGATGTGAAGTGTGGCACATTTACACCCTTGTTGCTTGAAGCAGCACCCTTTAAAGGAAAAGTTTTAGGGAAAATTTCGCAGCTAAAATTTTCGGATTATGATGTTAATGATAGGAAGTAGTACCCTCAATTCACACTAGAACGCTATTTGAAGCAAGTACATTACCTGGACAGTGGAGTAACGAGGTTGGAGCCACAATAATGGGCGAATAGGTTGGTAAAGTTAGGACTGCCAAATATGTTGAATGTGCTACACTTCAGCAGAAGTTCGGGGAGCACAACGTGTGTAAGGCAATTGCTAGTGCTGGTGCATGATGGAAATTCATGTTTGGGGAATAAGATCCCCATAGACCTTATGTTGATATGGAGGATCAAAATATTGCCATACCAAGGACCGAATCTCATGGAGGAGTTCATTAGAAAGGATCAAGACCATGCTACATCGAAAAATATGAAGAAAAAGTTCGAGCTAGTAAAAGGAAAGAGAGGTTATGATGTAAATTCGATCAATGACCAAGCAGTTCACTTCACGATGCACATATTGGTCGTGAAGATTATGAGGAATTCCGCGCAAACTAAGTTCCCGTGTCACTGGTTTCATTAGCCACGTAGTGTTCCAATGAGGTTCAGTATAATTGGGCCAAATACCTATGCAAGTTGTTCCTGGACGATTGTCACAAGGTCCAGGAGAAAGGTATAACTTTCCACTACACTTGGTTGATCTTAATTATTGCTTTGTTGGCGTGGAGAGAACTAGAGGAGTTAAAGTTCCCTTAGGTGCCTACAGATACATGTGAAGCCATGAGGTATACTTTGCTATGGTTTACCACCAATGCATCACGTGTATAAGAAAATCAAATATTTTTTGTACTTTATCACATGGATTTACACATGCTAGTGAACCAACATCCCAAACACTCACCGATCTTATACGAGCAGTATAGCTCTGTGGCAAAGTTCAAAGCATATTTTCACAAAGTATACATACAGGCGCGTAGGGATACAAAGAAGAAATGGAATGCCTTGCCATATATGGTGACTAAAGATGATCTTGCGGCACAAATAAAGAAATGGCCCGAAGAATGGATGACTCTGTTGGAGGTAACAAGAGAAAATACGATAGAAGAGGAAGAGGTGGATACTTTGTAGCATGGTGAAGCCAGTGGAAAAGATAAGGAGCAGGATTAACATGAGTTAGAGGAGGAAGAGCAGCATGGCGAGGGTCAGCAGGATCCTCCTGAGGGATATGAGCAAATCAAGGAGACAGAAAAGGAATAAACAGAAAAAACTATCATGGAGAAGAGGAAGGTAGAGGGCGAAGATACCTCAAAGGAAAAGAAGAAGCACAAGGCAAATAAGATGAAGGATCTAATGGTCCTTACTGAAGAAGACTTAGATAAAATCAATGACAGGATACAGGAAGCAACAATAGAACCCTGGAACACAGTAGAAGATCACTACGGTGCACTTCTTACCAGTGCCACAGAGTGGATCGTAGAATTGAAGATATTGGTGCAGACGTTCAAACAACCTATGCAGATAGAGGAAATGGTTGGAGCAGAAAGGAAGATAGAGCCTATGCTTGCAGCGAGGCTAGCACAGATACTTGCAGGAGCCTTATAGTTTGAATATGCTTAGATACAACAACAGGCTAAAGAATGCAAGCACATCAACATGAACATCGTAGCAGTGCCATTGTCAAGACTACACAAACTGCATTTAGAGATTATAGAGGAACTGAAGTTGCGGTAACAACATGCATTTCATCTAATATACAAGTAGAAAAAGAGAAATTTACACTTTAGCGGAAGCTCGAGTAGGTGATGCAAGAAAATGATCAAATGGCAGAGGAACAACAAAAGATTAAGGAGGTGGTCGAAGCCACATGTAAAGAGATTTCGGACCATGATTTCCAAGAGGAAGATCTAGTAGAAGACAAGGTTGTGAAGCTTGACCTTGCAGTGAAGGGATATAAGGACAAAATTTATGCACTGCAATTTAAGTATGAAATGCACATTAGTGAGCTACAAATGAAGTTGCAACCAACTACATCACAAGAAGTAAGGGATCATAGGGAGACTAACCTCAAGACTGTAATGGCCATCATCTACACAAAATTTGTAGACTATGGGAAATTGTTAGATGAAAGTTTGCAAATTCGGACTTCACTGCAGGAAGATCCAAATGTACAAAAAATGTAGTGGAAGAAGCAGTAGTTAGAAGAGATTCAAGCATCTGTGAAGATCTTACCCATATCGCAAAGGTTCATGAAGATCAATGAGAGTAAGGCCCTCCAGAAAATAATTGAGGAACTGAAGAAGGAGAAGCATATTCTGATAGAGAGGACTCAACCTTAGCAGCATGAGGCCCTCTAGTTATCATAGGTAGTGGATGAGAAGCTTCATGAGCTTCGACAAAGGGAAACAATGTTGGTGTAGAAGGTTATAGAACATGTGACAGAGGCACTGTTGGAGGAAGCATAAAGTGAGGACAAGCAGGTGACAAAAACTCTAGAACAGTTCAACCAGGCCTACAACAACATCGCAACAAAAATTAGAGGCAAATTAGCTGAGTGATTCGGGACGTGTCACATGTGAGTGTTGGGGGCCTATTGGGCGCAACCCAACTTAGCCTAGATTTTGATGAAGACTCTACATTTTGGGCAACAAAGTGCGAAGTAAAAGATGCAGTGGAGCATGAAGTAGACCACATAGTGGAGCAGTGAAGCACCAAAGTGGATTGCGCAGTAGATATACCACATGGTATATGGGCTTCGGAGCGGGTTGAATCCCCTCCCTTTTTGTAAAACAATAATATTTTGTTAATGATGAATGGTTTTTGGACCATAGTAGATTGTATTAAGGGAGTCCATAGTATATGGACCATGGTATTGCAATGATATATCCCTCGATGTAATAGTAGATATAGGGATGAATACTAAAGAAGAGAATCATCATCTTATGATCTGGATCTACGTTATGGTCATATCTTATTGTTTGACACTTTGAGGAAGGAGAGGCTATGTAGCTGAGTGTGCAGAGGCCTGAGTCCATAGCTAAGTGCGCAGACTGGCTGCAACTAAGTGCGCATGCTAAGAACTATTTGTTGTACAAATTATGTATTATAAGCAATAGTTCTTGTGGATGAAGTCCCACATTGGGATGAACCATGACAAAATTTGTGTCTTCATCCATCCACTTTTCATAACCTCATGAACCACCTTCTTAAACCATATCTCAAAAAATTCATCCTCTTTTTGGATGGAATTCTCATCTACAACATAACATGGGACAAGCACCTTCAGCATGTTGACCAAATATTGCAATTGCTCCAGGATCACAAATTATTTGTCAAACTATCCAAGTGCTCCTTTGGAATGGAATAAGTAGAGTATTTGCGACACATTGTGGGTCATGATAGAGTGAAGGTTAATTCGAAAAAATATTCAAGAAATGTAAGATTGGCCCCAACCAAAAAATATTGAAGAGTTTGCGGGGATTCTTGGGTCTCACAAGTTACTATCAAAAATTTCTCTGCAATTATCAACGAATTTCCTAACCCCTCACTAATCTTCTCAAGAATAATTATTTTCTCTAGATTTACACAGCTTAGCAGGACTTCTTGGCTCTCAAACAAGCCATGTGCTCCACTCCAGTATTGGCCTTACCAAGTTTCACCAAATCTTTTTTGATTGAATGTGATGCTTTAGGTACGGGCATTGGCACAGTATTAATGTAGGAAGGTAGACCATTGGATTTCACCATTTAACAAATAAGTGGAAAACATCTGGGTCGAATGATGGTGTCGTTTCCAAATCCGCACTAACCATCATAGCTTAAAATATTCTCTAGAGCAGCGTCTATCGTCGCCACAGCAAAATATATAGCTTGCAAAAATGTTAGGATATGATTATAAGATAATTTACAAAAAGGGCCATGGTAATGTAGTGGTTGATGCCTTATTGCACCAGTTTGAGGACAAGGGTGCCCTATTATCCCTCTCTCTACCCATACCAAATTAGATTGAAGAAGCTCATCATGAATGGCTCTCCCACCCTTATCTATCCCAACTCGTTAAAAAATTATGAGCAGATCCTAATTCCTAAGAGGATTACTCTTGGAAGGATGAGGTTATCTATTATAAGGATAGGTTGGTGTTGGCCCCAACCTCCACCCTCAAACCTCGCATCCTGGAAGATCTACACTCCTCTCCCATTGTTGACATTCAATCTTTCAGAAGACTCATTCATGCACACAACGCTCTTTCGTTTGGACTCGCATGAAGCATGAAATTTTTACTTTTGTAGTTGAATGTGAATTATGCTGATGCAAAAAAGGGGAAATGATCAAGCTATTGGGTTCCTTGCAAACCTTTCCACTCCCTACTTCCATATGGACATATGTTTCCATGGATTTCATTACAAGTCTCCCAAAGTCAGGCAACCAATCCGTCATCATGGTGGTTGTTCACAAAATTTCCAAATATTCTCATTTTTGTGCTCTCTCACACCCATTTACCCCAATATTGGTGGCTCAAGTTTTCATGGACCAAATATTCAAACTCCATGGCATGATGACTTCCATTGTGCTTGATTGAGGCCCCACTTTCACCAACGATTTTTTGGCAGGAACTTTTCAAGCTACAAGGAATACACCTCCAAATGAGTACATCCTATCATCCCCAAATTGATGGTCAAATAGAATTTTTCAACAAATGTTTGGAGACCTATTTGCGGTGCTTCACCTCAGACAAGCATCATCAATGGGTATAGTGGTTTCCTTTAGTTGAATGTTGGTATAATACTGACTATCATGAGGCCACCAAGATGACGCCCTTCACTGGCTTCTTATATCCTCGGATCGTCCAAAGTACAGTCAGTTGATCAGCTCCTGCAAAACCATATCGCCAATGTCACTCATCTCAAACATAATCTACATCAATCTCAGAATCCAATGAAGCAACAGGTTGACCAACACCATTCAGAGAGGTCATTTCAAGTAGGCGAGTAGGTGTTCCTACGACTCTAACCTTATAAGCATACCTCTCTCAAAGAAAAGGGCTTCCAAAAACTAGCCCCAAAATTATATGGGCCTTATCAAGTACTTCAATGTATAGGAGCAGACGCTTACAAACTGGCCCTACCAACTATTTCGAAAATCCATCGTCTTCCATGTATCATGCCTCAAGAAAGTTGTGGGAAACAACTGCAAGGTCCAAACCAGTCTTCCATAAATGAATGAGCAAGGTTCACAATGGCTCCAACCTAAATAGGTCCTCGATACTCACAAAATACATCTCCATGGATGCACGATCAAGGAAGTCCTCATCTTGTGGAAAGATGCCTCTCTAGAAGATGATACATGGAAAGTAGCCAATATTCTTCAACAGTTTCCACAACTTCAGCCTTGAGGACAAGGTTGCTTTTGGTGGGGGACAGCATATTAGGGTCCAAACCTAACTCCCTTATTCATGTAATAAGCCTCGTCAGAGTCATAGTTAGTTAGTTGAATCAATAAAGCCTGTAAGCGATTATGTGCATTAATAATAATTGTAATTAGTTGACACACATTATAGAAAAGAGACCACAATTAGTTATAAATGGGCCATGGTTAATAAATAAAGTGGTTAACCCATGTTATGTAAGTGACAACTAGTATTTAGGTTTTTGGATATCATAAAGCTATAAATAGTCTTAGATAGAAAGGGAAGAAGTATCGAGTCTTATTGTAATTGAGATCTACTTTGTTGGAGGTTTACCCATCGAAGAGGCAAGTGAACATTGTATTCCTTTTTAATAATAAAATATATTTGCAACATGTCTCATTTCATGTGATATTTTTGTGTTTCGGGCCATATTGTTTCATATTTATGGAATTTTGGTTTTCTCACAAGTCAAGTGCATAACAATTATTGATGGAAACAACTTCTCAAAAATTGATCCCCATGTCACTATGTTTCTTCCCCTGCCATCATGTTGCTCCCCATATCATCATGTTGCTCCACTTGTCTTCATACTTCTCCCCATTTTACATCAATAGAAAATGGATGCTCTAATCATATGTAAGAGAGATGAACCCCATATTTTGAAAAATATGTTAAAATGCTTCTCGAGGTAGAGTTTTGTGAAGATATCTTCAATTTGTTCCTTAGTATTTAAATATTCCAATTTGATGTTATGTTCTCCAACCTATTCTTGAAGGAAGTGGTACGCGATTGGAATATGTTTTATCTTCGAATGCATCACAAGATTCTTTGAGATATTGATTGTGTTGGTATTATCACAATAGATCATGATGGGTTGGTTTTCTTCTACTTTGACATCCTTCAAAGCTTCCTTAACCCATAGAACCTGTGTACAACAATTTGTAGCTGCTATGTATTTGGCTTCAACCATGGAAAGGGAAGCAGATGGTTGTTTCTTGCTTATCCAACATACCAGACAATCTCCTAGAAAAAGGCATTCCCATTGGTGCTTTTTCAATCATCAATACTTCCTTCCCAATCTACATCAGTATATGAGGTCAAAGTAAGATTTGTACTTCTTGGATATCAAATTCCAAAGTCAAGAATTCCTTTTAGATATTTGAGTATTCTCTTTATTGCCTGCATGTGAGATTCCTTAGGATCTGATTGGAATCTTGCCACCATACCATCTGCCTACATGATGTATGTTCATGAGGATGTCAAATACAATAGACTTCTAGTCATCAATTGATAGAGAGTTCTATCTACGTTAGGAGATTCATCTTCTTTTCTTAACTTATGACCTATAGTCACAGGTGTGCTTACAATAGCACATTCTTCCATCCCAAATCATTTAAGCGTATCCCTGGGATACTTTGTCTCTGATATGAGCATACCAACATTAGTTTGAGTCACTTGAATTTCAAGGAATTAAGACAATTCTCCAATCACTTATATCTCGACTTCTTTAGACATTTCTTAAGAAAATTCATGGCTCATCTCATCATTGTTGCTGCCAAATATCAAATACATACACAAGAGTGATCAACAAGTTTTCTTTGTCCATCTTCATGTAAATATTATTTCTTTCATTTCCTCTTTTGAAACCTTGTTGTTGAATATAACTATCAACCCTACTATACCAACCTCTTGGAACTTGTTTCAAACCATATAAGACCTTCTTCAATTTGCAAACAAAATATTTTACTTCTAACAAGTCAAACCCTTCTCATTATTCCATGTATACTTCTTCTTTTAGATCACCATTTACGAATCTTGACTTTACATCCATTTGATAGACTTTGAAGCCTTTTGAGCATGCATAATATAGAAAAAGTCTTATAACTTCTAATCTGGAAATTGGAGCATAAGTCTCTTCAAAGCCAATTCCTTCAATTTGAGAGTATTCCTTGGAAAGTGATCTTGCCTTATTTATGATGGCCTGTCCATCCTCATTATTTATGTTCTTATATACCCACCTGGTTCCAATGACATTCTTGTATTTAGGGCAAGGTAAAATATCCCATGTTCCACTCTTTTCAATTTGATTCATCTCTTCTTCCATTGCTTTTATCCAATGTGGGTCTCTACTTGTTTGATCAAAGTCTCATGGTTCTATTTGGGATATGAGAGTAATTTTATTCCTTTTTGGTGTGTTTTTCATCCTTCTTCTTTTTTTAATTCTTGAATCCACGTCTACTATAATTTGGTCCTCTGGATGATTATTTTGTACAAACTTGAAAGTTTCCTTGGATGGAGTTTGAATTTTCTCTTCCTTCTTATCTTCGGGATCTTGTTCTTCTTTTGCATCAACTTCTTCAAAGAAAAAACATTATTCATTTTATGTCCTTTTTCTAGGAGAATATCATCTACCTTAACATCAATGATTTCAACTAATTTCCGTAGACAATTTTTGTAGTATTTGTAGGCTTTACTTCTAGTGAAATATCCAACAAAAATTCCTTCATCAACTCAAAAATCAAACTTAATAGAACTTTCCTAGTGAATCATCATTAATCTCCATAAAGCATTTGCTTCCAAAAACCTTGAAGTATTTTACTGGTGCAAGTCTTCCTTTACATAATTCATATGGAGTTTTTTCACTATTTACTCGTAGTTTTACCATGTTCATGATATATATTGTTGCTCCCACAGCTTCTTTCCAAAATCTAGGTTGCCAATCAGTTGCAAGCAACATTATTCTTGCAGTGTCTTGTACGAATTTATTCCTTCTTTCAACCACTCCATTTTGTTGTGGAGTTCTAGCAACAGAGAGTTACCTTTTGATTTCATGTGTTTCAAAAAATTAATTAAATTCTTTTGAAGTAAATTATCTACCTATGTTTGTTCTTAAGCACTGGATTTTTTATTCGCTTTCATTTTCAATAAGAGCCTATAAATTCTTAAAACATTCTAGAGTATCTGATTTAAATATTATGAAAAATACCCACATCATCCTAGTATAATTATCTAAAAATAATGCAAAGTACATTTGTCCTTGTAGATTGGGAGTTTTGGTTGGTCTACATGGATCATATCCATAGGCTTTGATGTTGAGCATTCATTTGACTTGAAGTTCGTCCTTGTTTTCTTCCAATTTTGGCATGGTGGAAAAATATCATTTATCAGCCTTGAGATCAAGGGAATGTCTCTCATAGGTTGCGTTTTTGTTGATCTTCACCAAATTGTCAAAGTTTAGATCTCCCAATTGCTTGTGCCATAAACAACTTTCATCTAGTTAATGATGTAGCATCTTTCTTCTTGTATTTCACTGAGAACGTATACATTGGTTGTGGTTCTTATTCCTTTTTCCACAAGCTTTCTTGAAGATGATTTTTTGATCTCACAATATCTTGCACTAAAGGTGAGACCATAACCTTGATCACATATTTGACTGACACTTAGAAGATTGTGCCAACAAATAATGCATTTTATGCTTTTCCTTTTCCATAAATAAGACTCATTGTGCCTTTTCCAACAATCTTGGCAAAACCACTCCCAAAAGTCACATTTCCATCTTTTTTGTTCAATTAGATAAACTTGTTTTGGCCCCCTATCATATTTCTAGAACAGCCACTATCCACATACCATTGGTTTTCCTTTTTTTATGCACACAAATCTAGACCACATTTTTCCGTAGTGGATCCTTCCTTCTCCAAACATTTTCTTTCATCTCAAGTGGACAATTATGAGCTTCATGGCCTATATTATTACATTTGGAGCATTCTAAACTATACTTTGACAAAGGATCAAATGAGTTATAAGTCTTGGTATGATCTTGTCTCCTTGAATCAATAGAGTTATGTGGGAATTTGGTCCTATACCCCTTTGAGTTAACATTCTTATTACTTCCATAAGCCTTGCAATGCTTAGCTTGGTGACCAAAATTTTTGCAAAAGAAAGAATGACAAGGAAAATAGTTTGATACATGTTAGGATAACCCTGGTTTGATGTGACATTCTTTTCTGGAAAAGACTTTTTCTCATTCCTTGCATTTGTGTAAGGAGATCTTTGGTTTGGATGGAATTGGTTGTCTCCTCTTAGGTAATTGTCAAGAGCATCAGCATAGATTTTTGGTATTTTGTTATGAAACCAGCTCAAGAAAAAGATAGAAAAGATAGATCCACGCCTTAGAATTCAGCGTCTTCGAGGGGGCAACCTCCTTTACATTACATAAATGAACAATTCTTGGATGATACAAATGAAAAGACCTCCTTTCTATATATAGGAGTCTAAGGGGTCATAACATAATCAGAGGCGACATAACACAATAATAACAATGGTGGGCTTCTATGGGGCACAATAGTAACAATATGGGCACTACATGGGTACATCAATATAATAAGGGGGTTGTACTAATAACAATAAGGAGTTACACTAGTAGTATAGGGGCCTAACATATTTATTCATGATGAGCAATAGTGTTCTCAACGCTTGAGTAGTTCTTGATGCTTCTATATAAAATTCTTGTCCTCCCATGGGAATCTTCAGTAGGTAATTTCTTCCACTTGATGATATACTCTAAAATTTATCTATTTCGTGGATGTCGGGTTCTTGTTTCTGTGATTGCTCCAGGTTCCAATATGATTTTTCCTTCCTCTTCAATTTCTAGCAATATTGTTTGAATTGGGATCTTTTGCAAATTTTGAATAAGTTGCCATCCTTCTTCCATTCATCCCTTGCTTTGTTTGTCCAATTTGGTTGGATAATAGAAATAGCACAAAACAATGCTTCCACATCCTCATCCTTGAAGAGTCTTCCCATTCAATAAGGTCGCCATTTTTTAAGTGCATGTACTATTGCCAACATTTCCTTCTCACAAATAGCTTGCTTGAGATGTATCAGTAAAAATACCCAATCACCTACATCAAAACATTTTTCTCTACGATGTTGATCTACCTGTTGTTTCATTTGATTTTGCATTGAAGTGGCGTTATCCTTTAAAAGTTGGAGAACTTGTTGTTGATGCTCGATGTGATCTTTCACTGCTTGAACCTTTTTCTTCTTGATATGTCCTTCTATCTCTAGAGTTTGAGGAGTGGTAATTTCTTCTAATCCTTTACAAGGTATGGTCGGATTCATTTCTTGATGCTCGATGTGATCTTTCACTTCTTGAACATTTTTCTTCTTGATATGTCCTTCTATCTTGATAGTTTGAGGAGTGGTAATTTCGACCAATGAATTACAAGATATGGTTGGTTCATTTCTTCTTTCTTGATGTGATCTTGCACTTCTTGCACCTTTTTCTTTTTGATATGTCCTATATTGAGAGTTTGAGGGGTCGTAATTCTTGCCAATGGTTTACAAGATATGGTCTGATTCATTTCTTCTTTCTCTGGGGTGGGGTCTTGGCGTATATCCTCTTCTTTTGATGTTTCTTGATCCTTTTCTTCCTCCTCTTCATAATCTATGTAAAATAATTGCTTCTCAGCACACTTATGACCTTTAGTGCATTTGCTATCACAATTGTAACAAAGCCCTTTTTCTCTTTTTTCTTCCAATTGTTGTGGTGTAACCCTTGTAGATTGTGGAAGGCTAGGAGAAACAACACTTCCATATTTATAGTTGTGAGGGGTAGACTTCCTTATTGCCATAATTTTACTTTCCAATATGTAACAAAGCCCTTTTACTATTTCCAATTGTTGTGGTGTTGATCTAAAGAAGGTGTTGCTCTTTGTATCCTCATAATGTGCTATCATTTCCTGCGTGAAAATTGACCACGTAACAAGTTTTTTATGAGAACAAAGCCCTTTATACCATAAAAATTGATCTCGTTCTAAATATGAAGATGCAATACATACCTTTTGTAATAGTGGTACACCATGTAGATCAAAATATTGCTCCATCTGACGTATCCAATTTACCGGATCCTTGCCATCATACTTCATCATCTTGCTTTTTCTTGATTTTAGGAGCTCGATCTTGAAATGACTGTAACTCTGTACTTTCAGATCTTTAAGTTCTGCAACTACGACCTGTAGTAGTCCTCTGTGTCCTCTTTCCAATGCCACCAGTCTAACCCCAATTGGATTCTCTAATGAAGAGTTATGCCAAATCTCCCACATTGACTTGATTATAGACTAATTTAGTAGAGCGAACTTGTACGACGTTCCACGTGTCCTTGTTTTGACCTTTGGCTTTGAAACATATATACAAGAAACTACAGTCTGTCCTCTTTCTCTACCTTCTTATGAAACTTCAATCTGATGCTCAGAGAGAAAGTTATGACGAGTTTCCCCAGGTCACCTGTTTTGAATGTAATTCTGGATTTTGCAAAAGGACCAACTTCCTCAGCTCATATCTCCGAAAATATAGCGCGAAAAGCTCTAAAATTTGGACCTAAGATTTAGCGCGATGTCTTCTCAAATGGGTTTTTTGTTTAGCTTCTGAAACATCGCATAAAAAAAGTTATAGCGAAAATGCCACGATGATCTGTTTGGAGCAGCGAAACCCTAGAATCCAAACCTCTGATACCAAATGTTATGAAACCATCTCAAGAAAAGATAGAAAAGATAGATCAACGCTTTAGAATTCCTCTTCAAGGGGGAAACCTCCTTTACATTACATAAATGAACAATTCTTCGATGATTCAAATGAAAGACCTCCTCTCTATATATAGGAGTCTAAGGGGTCATAACATAATCAGAGCCTACATAACAATAATAATGTAAGGGCACAATAATAACAATAGTGGGCTTCTATGGGGCACAATAGTAACAATATAGGCACTACATGGGTACATCAATATAATAAGTGGGTTGTACTAATAACAATAAGGGGTTACACTAGTAGTATAGGGGCCTAACAATCTAAGTGTAGGCCTTAATTGGAGATATTTGGGAAACCCACCCCAGATGTCATTTGTCATCATAAGATCTCTAAAATATTCAACCTTTATCATCTCCCTAAATTTTTATTGCTTCTAATCTAACAACTAAAGAAAAAAATTACTTAATGTGAATTCCTTCAATTTTTTCATATCCCTTATTTGAAGTACTTAATTTAAGTTGGAGTTACTTTCCACAACTCATATGGTGTCTTGGCATTGTTAACTCAAAGTTGTGCTTTGTTCATGATGTAAATTGCTACAATAATTTCTTCTTTCCAAAACTTATTTGGTAATTTGGCTTCTAGCGCTTTGTTCTCATTTTTTTTATTACTAATTTGTTCTTTCTTTCCACAACTGCATTATGTTGTGGATTTCTTGCAACAAAAAGTTTCCTTTTGTCTCCATACTTCTCACAAAATTCATTAGAATCATTTGAAGTAAATTCACCTCCTTTATCTGATCTTAGGCATTTGATTTTTACATCTTTCATATTTGAATGATTTGAAAGTATCTAGTGCTTATAATTTTTCTTTAAGAAATGAAACCCAAACCATTCTAGTATAATTAACAATAAATAACATAAAATACCTATCACCTTTCAAGGTTAGTGTTCTTGTTGGTCTGCATTGATCCGTGGGAACGAACTTTATTGGCCTTGATTTTGAGCACTCCTTTGACATGAAGATCACTCTTTTCTATTTTCCATGTTGGAAATATATGTAGATGATGCATGTTGGTTTTGATATTTTGGGCATATCTCTCACTACTTGTGTTCTACTAGTTTTTACAAAACTATAAAAGCTCAAGTGTCTTAGCATTTATGCCATAATCATCCGTCATCTATTTTTCCAATGTAGGATTTTTCTCCTTGAATTTGATAAATAATATATACATTTTTTGGAGTCCTTATCACCTTCCCACTAATCTTCTTAAATTAGTATTCCATATTTCTCAATCGTTAACATGAAAAGTGAGATAATAACCTTGATCACAAATTTGAATGACACTTAAAATATTATGTTTGAGTCCTTCAACATACAAAACATTTTTTGCTTTATTCCTACCATTGTCAATGTTTAGAATACCTCTTCAAATGATTCTTGTAGTTCCATTATCTCCAAAAGATGCATTTCCCCCTTTTTCTTCTTTTAGAGTGATAAATTTATCTTTATATTTGATAATGTGTCTATAGAACCTACTATCAACAAACCACTGACTTTAATTGTTTCAAGAAAACATAACTAGTTCACATTTTTATGTTGGTGGTTCTTCATATTTTCTCTTCCAAACCCTTATCTTCATCTTGTAGGACAGTCTTATACCACATGCCCAAATTTTTTGCATCTCTAACACTATATATTATACTTAGACAATAGTTCAAATGAATTATGATTTTTATTATCAACGAAAACTCTGATTTTTATGTTTACAAGATTATTTTTAGAGATTAGATGATAACCTCCTTCATAATCAATTTCCACATAAGTTTTTCAATCCCTTTATTCATGACCAAAAAAAATGCATGAAAAATAGTGACCCAGAAAAATAGTTTGATACCTTCCTAACTATGGTTTCCTTGATGGAATAGTTCTTCTGAATTTGATCTACATGAGATATGATACAAATATTTGTTATTCCTTATCACTTATCATATTTCTACTTGCATTATCAATGGACCCCTTTAGAGAATTAACATAACTTTTGGTGTAGCATTGTTTCCATACTCCTCTTGTCTCATGTCCTTGCTCTTGTTAATATTAGAGATTTCAAGTTTTTCTTCAACTTCCTTACTTGCTGACTTGGTTTTTGCATATTATTTGTATGAGGCTTCACCCATATAACCAATACCTATCTTGCCATATGGTGATATGTGACTACTGAGAATATCATCCAAGGTTTGAGATATTTTCATGTTTTTGTTGAGCTTATCTAGCTCTTTCCTTAATGAGACAATTTATGCATCAAGATTTTCACAAATTCATTCCTTTTATTTTAGTTGATTATTCACCAATTCTTCCACTCATTTTGTTTCCTCTCTTTTATACTTGATGAAGAAAATTTCCTTGGATAATCTCTTGTTCTTCATCTTGAGGTTATCAATTTCTTCTTATGCACTGATAAGTCCTGCTTCAATCTCCACTATGCCTTCAACACTTTCTCCTTCCGCTTTGTCTTCTTGCCCCTCTAATTTTTCTATGTTGGATTACTCATTTTTGGCTAAAATAGGATATTTATTATATCATCATCATAATCATTTTGTTTTTCTTCAAAATTCATTATCATCTTTGGAATATATATTTTTCTTTTTCGAAGATTTTCATTTAAAGACCCTTTTTCTAGGTTCTTCTCCATCATCATTATCTTTCCTATAAGGATAATTAGCAGAAAAATGTCCCATCTTACCATAGTTAATATAGATGAGTGGTAGCTTACCTTTGAATTTGGATTTTCTCTTTATTTTTATGACTAGTTGAGCCATTTATGTACCAGAGTCATTACTAGAACAGTCACCAAACTTCCATTTTCTTTTCTTTTTAGATGCTTTAAATTTTTCTTCCTTATGCGATGAGTATAATGTCCACATTTGATTTGTAGTGAGAGTTCCCTGAAGCTCATCCATTTTCATATTCTCCAAATCTCTTAATTCTTCTATGGTAGGTACCTTGGAATAAAAAATTACAAGAAGAAACCACTAAATTTTTTGAACAACTATTGTTTTTTTAACTTCTTCAGCAAATGCTCTTAGAGAATTTACCATTTCAACTACTTGAAGAAAATGAGTAGCAAAATATTATTCATTGTTGGTTGCAGTAGTTGTTTGTATTTAACTCAACATTTTTTTTGTTAATCTAGAATCATCAACTTCGAGGCACACTACTATATGTAACACAAAGACTCTATATACCCTATCTAACCTGAATATATAAAATCAAATCATGAACAATTCCTTCACCTTGAAAACCTAAAACACAATCTCCACTCGAAATTTCACTCCTTTCATTACTCTTGTCTACAAAAAGAGAGGGAAGCTTATTAAGAATAGATAAACTACCAATTTAATTCAATCTGGAGAAAACTCTCAAAACCATAACCTCACAAGTTGAACACAAGAAATTAACTAGAATTCATTCAAACAATTGACTTTGTGGTTCAATTCACCACATGCATTGAGTAAAAGTTTTCTTGCAAATACATCTCATTAATATTCAAACCATGCATACCTTATGTCTGTAAATTCCTGTGTGTGGAAAGCCTAATAAATAGAAATTAACACTTAATTAGACCCCAACCAATCAAATTTCCATCACACTTTCGTAAAATAATTCACTTACAACAATTTTCTCATAAATCTCAGTATATGGAATGTAAAACACAATATTAAATACAAAGTTCTCGATATCGCTCTGTAAATAATAATATGTCCTGCTTTGATGCATGTACTAAGTATAATGCATGTACTAGAAGAACAACTCTAGCCCTGAACTTAACCTAGATCAAAAAAATAAAGAATGATAAAAATAGACCTTGATCGACACGACCTTTATTTAGTAAAAAGAAGGAACAATCGATGTTTCAATTTTTTATATTGATCATAATCACTGATGACCATGTTAAGCCAAGTCATGATAGAGCATAGGAACTAAATAATAAGGGATTAGAAACTAGGTACAAAATAGGGGTTAAAACGTGGACACACCATCGAGACTCAGAGTAGTTGTTCATCCACAACAATTCACGCAATGGGATTAAGCATGTCACAACCAATCAAATTCAACCAGAGGCGATCTATGTTACAAATAATGGGTTATTCTGACCGACAAAAATGGAGCTATGACATATAAAAATAATCAGTCTTTACCCCAGATCACAACCTTTGAAACTTTTGACAATCAACCCGAAAAGGTACTTAAGTAATGAACATTAATTAAAAAAACATTTGTGAGAACAATCACCTAGATCAATGAATATCCAATCGAGAGAGAACTAGATCTAACAATTTTAAGTCAAAATCAAAACCACAATGCAAAAATATGATAGATCTAGACCCTCTATAATATTTTAAGAGAGAATAATTTTTTGTATCGTTGACAAAACAAATATTAAAGTTCAACTCATATTTTCACAAACTATTTCAACCCTGAAATATAAATCTTCAGTATGAGAGCAGTGTGATACCAAGGGATCAATAGAAAAATCCACACCATGTTTAAAAACAAATCTACAACAATGCTTCAATCACAACACACACACACATACACATTATCTCTACAAATGATATACAACTGGTTGTGGACTTGGGTTGGTGGGCCCTTATGAGACCAACTCTCACACTTGAATTAAGGAGATAACCTACAAAGACAGGAAATTAATCATGCATAACAATATAAAACATAGATTTAGATAAAGGCATAGCATAGAGTTTGTATTAATTCAACAATCTTTACATCATAGGTTTGTCCAGTTGACGAGCGAGAACTTCCAGCAACATCTCCCTATTCTCACTAGTTTGGCCAAAGGATGAGTTATACAACTTATACATACTTCTAAAACCAAAGAGGCACTATAGACCGACTCCTATTAGATATAGTTGTATTTGAGATACCGTTTCTTTTCAACAGGAAACCAAATAACCTATACTTAGACAATAGAAACTAGATTTGTTTGTAGAAGTCAACCATTGGAGTCTACATCCGTACTTCCTTGAAATGTTACCATCGATGGAGGGAAACAAGTGGTCTTGCCAAACCTCATCGAACAACCTGGCTACTAGCTCATACTCTGAAAACTTGATTGCAAACCATGGTACAAGCAACCACCTAGGTACAAGTACTGCATAGATTAGGTTTAGTGGATTATATTGATCACAAAAGTTTAGAAAAGCACACAAATTAAATAATTCTGACACTAAACATAAATATGCCTACCTACCTTTGTAAAACATTATATTTGCAATACTCATCTACAAAAACCACAACAAAAGGAAGGATAAACACCATAGGTTTAGGCCAAAATTGAATAAAACAAAGGCAGTTAAGGTGGAATATATTACATTTTCAACACCCAACACTCCCCCAACCATATCTCCTTATGTGTCCTAA
The DNA here is from genome assembly GCA_000404065.3 of Pinus taeda. NCBI lineage: Eukaryota > Viridiplantae > Streptophyta > Pinopsida > Pinales > Pinaceae > Pinus > Pinus taeda. The sequence continues at coordinate 280,470 of APFE030131956.1, read as the reverse complement.
ACAAAAATTACCAACCTCTGCAAGAAACAAAATATTGGAAACCCTTCCATCACTTGTTAATCTTGATATTGATTTCCATAAATAAAATTTAGGTTTCCTTCTGCTTCTTCCTTACTCTCTTACCTTTATCCTTCGAGGTGCCCAATTATTCTTCCAATTGTTTGTTCTTCTCCTTGTATGTGTCCAACTGATCTTCAAAATGTTTATTCTTCCCCAATTTTTCTACCTCTGCATTCAATCAAGATATAATGTTTTTCAAGGTTGAATTTTGAGTTTGAATGTATGGATTCAAGGCTTCAATCTCCCTCACTTAATTTTGCAAAAAGGCAATTCTCTTTGCATCTTGCTTCTTTTTAAGCAAGGTTTTAAGAGGAACCATATCTTTTGAATCTTCAATTGGAACATCCTCATAATCGCTTCCTAGTTCTTTCATGGTTTCTTCAACAACCCCTTCAAGTTTTTTGTCCACTTGCAACTTATTAATATCAATTTTTGTTTTCTTCCATTTCTTCTTAGTACTCATCTGGACCTTAGCTCAAGTGTTTTCTTCCATAGTAGATTCCATAGGGATTTTACCATCCTGATTTGGCACATGAGGACTATGGCTTACCAATTTTGTTTCACAAATAGGATCGTGATCATATTTTGGTTCTTCCACATATATGTTTTATGTCATAGAGATGTTTCTAGTTAGAACATCTTCATTTTCTAAAGATTAAGGGGAAAGCTCTGGTTGATCCCTTTCTCTAACCATTCTCTTGGTACCAACCATGGAAAACAAATATGGCTCAGCCCTTACATTCTTATAACCTTCCAAGGGTTTACCCTGTTTTACATTCTTAATCCCCTCCATAGGTTTACTCTGTTTCATGTTTCATAGTTTCAAACCCATCCATAGGTTTACTTTTTTTTCCATTCTTAGACCCCTCCAAGGGTTTACCCTATTTCCTTTTGTTAGCACGTTTACACACTTGCATACAAAATCCTCATGGAGACTATTCTTCTAAGTTAACTTGTTGTCTTAAGCCACAGGTCTTGAATTGAAATAAAAATTGGTCCTAGTCAGACCCTCATCGACTCAATTCCTTAAAAACTAATATCTTAATTAACCCAACATGATATAATCACTTCTCCTTCTTATTAGTAGGAATCCTTCTAATTCCATGAAACATTATTGTTAAGCTTCTAAGAAGAGAATGAGGAAGACCATTTTCTAATTCTATGCGACATTCTTCCCTTTTCTTAGCCATAAACTTCTCAGAAACATTAAACACTAAAGACCAAATTGTTTCAGTATTACCATCAAAATTCTGAGTGAATATATGCATGAATTTTCAATCATACCCATCAAACTTCTTGAGAAAAAATAATTATCCTACTCCCTTCAGTATCTGGAAGCCTCTTTTACACTCGAGCAACTTCTTCACTTCTCCAATTAATCCTAGCTTGAATATTACTTGTGCCATACCTTCCACTACAAACTCCCACTTGCAATATGATATGATGCCTCTCCCTTAGCATTACAATTCAATTCCATCAACCTGCCTTAGTACCAAAAACACAATTACCCTTGCAAGCCTGCATGCAAAGATATATATAATCTCTCCTTCTCATCACTGTAACAACCTAAAGTTCATGTAATAAAGTTAAAAAAGGAAAAATTTGAGGATGGTCATGGGACAAGTTTTCTAGGCTAAATGTTGGGGAAAACATCCTAGTGGGTGTTCATTTGGTTTATTATGGCTAAGGGGAAATTGGCAAAGGAAATGGGAAAGGATTTGAATAGGAAAAGAGGCATTATCTGCCATTTATTTATGAAAATAATGGAAATTAGGAGAAAAGGAAGGTGAAAGTTCATAGGTTTATTGTGAGGAGGAAAATGAAGAGAAAATAATTGAAATTGAAGAAAATAGAGGCCTCATTAATAAAAAGCCTTATGAGGCTCAATTCACAACCTTTTGTCAGTTCAGATTTGGAGCTATCTCTCTATTCTCTTTATTCTCTCTACTCTCTCATACACACTTAGAGAATTCTTAGAGCACTTTAGCATTGGAGAAAGGAAAGTAAAGGAAGGATAAGGAAGGCAAAGAAAAGAAAATATCAAGCAAGGAGGAGTTGGATTAGGCAACTACAATAGGATTACTTGCAGGTATCGAGTTTCATGTATGGTTTCCTTGCTAGTTTTGGCATGCATAGTACATGCATGTGCATATTTGGCTCTCTTACTGTCATTGGGATGGATTCTTCTATGTGCGATAGTGCTTTCAACCTTGCCTTGTTGTTACACAGTATTTTGTCATCGACCCTGCATTCCCTGATCCCAGACACTGCCAGTCTTTGTTCTTGACATCTGTTTTGTGTCATGTTGCACAATATGTGTCAGTGTGTTCCTTTTCATATCAGGAAGAATACCTCAATTCATTACTCCTATAGCAGACCCTTTTTAACCTCTGTTTTTGGGTCGTCGCGAGTCATCAGTTATTCCACCCACGAAGATGGCCAAGATTGAACCAAGCCTAGTGACGTCGTCACCCTGTCCCTGTGTTTCACTCGCGATGAGCTACTTTTGGCAAGTTTTTTTAACAAATTGTCGAAGCTTCAGAGTGTAACAACTCCATGGGCGGTCTGAGGGTTGGTTTTTGGATCAGATGAGCTCAACTCTCTCCTTTGGGATGGTTGTTCCACCCTTTGTGCAACCTCCCAAAGGGATAAGTATTTTCTCCTATATTTTATGGAGGCTCCTCCTCTATAAATACCTCCTTCATAGCTAAGGTCTACACGTTAGAGTCAGAGGGTTAGAGGGAGAGAGTTTGGTTAGAGTTTGGAAGTAGCTTCTAATGTAACTTAGCCTGGGATAGTTTTGTGTGGATTTGGCTTGATTGTATGAGTGTTCTAGAATCATAATGTTTCCTTTTGGGTAAGAGAGAGAGTTATTCATCCTCTTGGGAGACAATTCATGAGTGAATGTTTCTAGAGACATGATAACAAGACCCTTCAAAGAGACTTAATGCAAAGCAATGGTTTATTTCCTATATCTTATGTCAAAATTTCATATTGATAGCTTGAAGTTCCTTGACCCTTTAAGTGGATCGATTTTGTTGTATTCTATTATGTTTATCGTTGTTCTTTGTATGTTGTTTAAGGTGAAGAAGCGATTAGAAGAGAGCTGGAGCAACACAACGAGAATTTCATGAAACGAGGATTTGAAGGTAGGCCTTCATGACATTAACTATCTAAGGGAATTTGATTTGATATTGTGCTTGCTATGACTAGACCCACTCTAAGGATAGAAGGGTTGCCTCTGTCCGCAGAGGGAACTTACTTTTTTCACAAGTTGGCGACCATACTAGGGATCTATGTCTTTTGTCTCTTGATTTGACTTTGCTTTACTTGTTTATTGTCTCCCTTACTTTTTGGGTATAATTATCCGTAGTGTGGGTTGTTTGACTACTCCTAGTAGTCTTCCCTCTATCATAAGTGATCGGCTTGGCCTTTCCTCAGCTGAATTTTTTATTTTTTCCTTTGATCTGGGGTCTTCACCTTTTATTTTATGACAGTCACGACAATAGCCACATCTGCTCTATTTAATTACTTGTGCTTTCTACTGTTTGGCGCAATTAAATCGCCTCATAGTAATGATGGGCTTTGAGTTACGCTCAGCGCTATTTCCTTGTGTACTTCTACGACGACGTCACAAGTTTCTAGTTAAGGGGGTGTGACTTTTCATTGTCAGCGCATCTTGCCAGTTTGACGCACGCAAAGATCCCTGTAGTTTGTCATTTTGAAGTTATGCTTGTTGATTGGCCAGTGTGTCCTATCCTTCTAAGCTTGTCTTATACCTATTTATTGTGTGTCAAATTGTTGTTTGCTGGAATATTTGACTCTTGGTTTCATTCCCTTGAGATTTCTCCTTCTCAACTATGTGACCTGTGCACCTTAGGGTTTCTTGAAGCATTAGATTTTTCTTGTGTTTCTTGTTGGTTTGGACCTTTGAGCTGTGTTTGAAGTGATCCCTTTCTTTGATTTAGGCTTTTCCTTATTGACTATTCTTTCATCTTCCTGATTGGTATGTGACGTTTGGTTATCAAAACTTTCAAGTCTTGTTTGTTTGGTTTCCTTCCATCACTTTGGCATAGATCACATTGCTTCCCAGTCAGTTAGAAAGCTTTCACGTTTTTTCAAAAAGAAACATATTCTTTGTTTTAAATCTTTGATTAGTTTCTGAGTGGAATGTTTCTCTTTACTTATTGAATGATTTCATTTGAAAAAGACTTAAAACTAGCATTGTTTTTGGTTTTTGATTTGGTTGCTTCTCATCTATTCGGAAAAACAAAATATCGCATTCATTTTGCATTAGAAAATGAGAACAATCTTTTGCATTAGTAAATTCTTGACATTTATAAGTTGAAAAGCAAAGGATGTCTTTTTCATTTTCTTAATTAGATTGCTTGCAAGTTAGTGAAAGATAGAAACATTTCTCTTTCCTCTTGATTGATTTTCTTGCAAAATAACGAAAAGTACCATTCTTGCATTTGCTTGCATGTTGCTTTGCTTGCTTTGAAGTGAACCTCTCACTTTTCTTTAGTTAGTTCTTCATTGAAAAGAAATGGTTTCTTTACTCATTTAGTTGCATTCTAGTAGTTTTTGAAGATACATTCAGTAGGGCCTTGAAACTAAGATCTAATTCAAGATAAACTGCTAAAATTTATCGAATTAATATAAAAACGCATTGAAACTTAACGCTCATATCTAGAGGTCTAGGCTACAGACGTGTTCCGGCATCTTTAAACCTAGTTGCTATTGTTTTCACTAAGGTTTGATGATTCCTCCTTTTGTGATTTGATAAGTGCTAGTATGGACTTGTGCTCCTTGTACCGTCACATATATGATGGGAGGCCCCACTAGGTTGTAATCCTGTTATCCATAGGAAGCTAAGTCTATCACCTTATAAATCGTAACACAGCAAAAATAGAATTCAGGAATATTAGTTGTCGTACGGGAAGTCCTTGGTAATTTCTCTTTCATTTTACTACCAATGTGTATATTCAATTCTACGATTTGTCTGGTAAACCTTTTTCCTAGAGTTCTAGAGCAGTCATTTGATCTTTTTGACTCATTAAACTTAAAATATTGCTTGAGAACTTGTTCTTTCAAGCTCGTTTCCAGTTGAAAGTGATAGAGTCACCTTTCGTCCTTTTCTCGACTAAAAGGAAAAGTTTTGTTTCATCATTCTAAAATTAACTTCCTACGAAATATTCCTGGTTAAGTTATCTTCGTTAGTGGTTATTTTGGGTCAATTCCAATGGAAACATTCCCAGAGTCTACTAGTCAAGGGTTCCCCTCGGATGGGAATCCTGGTCCTTTTCCTACTTTTGGAAATGCTCGTGCTCCTTATATGGCGACATTGTCTCTTCCTGGGTTAACCATTGGTTTACTTGTCTAGTTTTTTTCAACCTCAGTGGTCTCGAGCATCCCGGATCTTGACTTGTTGTCTCCTTCATTCGAATCACGTCACGATGATTCTAAGGTTGACCCCTCACCTTCTTCCCCTATTTCTTCAACCTCCTCTTATACTTCGCCTGGTGAAAGTTTGAAATCCAGTAACACGGAAGCTAAGAAGAAGAAGAAGATGATGAAGAAGAAGAAGTCAAAAAAATGATAGGCCAACTGTACAATTGTTACTCCAAATGCACCCCCCATTGACAAACCTTTTGATCCTCCACAGAAGGTTAGATTCACTTGAAAGCTATGTAAGGGAGACCATCTCCTTCGAGACTGTCCTGGAATTCCCAAAGTCTTAGAGCTATGGTCTCCAAATCTGGATCGACCATCCTCATCGACCTCTAGAGATCATGTCGATGCTACACTCTTGGCTAGGGATGATAATAATAAAGGGAAGATTAGATTCCCTTGTAGGTTATGTGAAGGAGAGCATCTTCTTCACCTTTGTCCTCTTATGGATAAAGCTTCCAAAGTTTTGGAAAACCTTACAGCTCCTCAACCCCAATTCCCCGTTGGTTATCAGAGGCTTTCTTCTAACCCTCTCCCAGTTGGTAAAGAGATTGACTTACGTTCATCTCTTGCTCATCCTGGTCTTGCTGAGCGATACACTTCTGTGTTTGTTCCCAACCAACGATTGGTTGAAGAGAGTGTCGACTTGGCTCTGCCACAAGTTTCTCACTTTATTCTGGAAGAGTGTAGTGATCTTACTGCTCATGTTCTTCTTGTCTCCTTAGATTCTCATGAATCAAAGAGAGACCCTCCCATCCCAGTTGTTCAAGGTGTCCTTCTTCTATTCCTATAGAGCATGGGGGGAATCATATGATACCCCCACCTAGTAGTTATGTCGTCTCTTTCGATTGGAGTCACTTGATTACTTTCCGCCTCCCATCTTATGTGCCTTTCCAAATCATGGTACAAGACTATAATATGGTAGTACCTAACAATATATTAAATTAAGGTGCATCTGTTAGCATCATGTTTTCTACTACTTGGCAAGCTTTGGGTTCCCCACAGCTTGTGCCTGCCACCCATAATTTGTTGGCTTTCAACGGAGGAACTAGTGAATGCTTAGGGATCCTTCCAAAGTTCCCTATTACTTTGGGAGGAAAGACTGTCTATATAGACATGATGGTAGTCCAAGGTCCATTAGATTTCAATATCCTCCTTGGATGTGACTATGTGTATGTCATGGGAGCTCTTGTTTCTTCACCTTTCCATGTGGTTTGTTTTCCGCACGATGGAAGAATTGTGACTATTTATCAATTGTCATTCATTGGTCACCATGCATCTCCTTTGCAACCATCATCCCCTATCGGCTCTTGTTTTCAAGCAGTACCTTCCCCGCCATAGGTCAATTATGTGGCTACCCATTCCGTCCCCACATCTGTTGATGATTACACATATGGGATTGTACATTATGTACTGGGGGAATTGGAACCTGATCTATTTATGGTACAAAATGACATGTATTCCTCCCAGAACGTGGTTCTTCCATTTAGTGACGATCTCTTGGGAGCCATGTTCTCGTATGGTCCATGAACAGATGTCATGAGGATATTTCTTGGCCTTGTGTCAAACTCATTAAAAAATGAAATAAAATATGAGGAGAGTTCTTTTCTTATGTCAACCTTGTTAAAAAATGAAACAAGGGGTGATGAGGACAGTTATTTTCTTGTGTCAACCTCATTAAAAAATGAAACAAGGGGTGATGAGGACAATTCTTTTCTTGTGTTGACCTCATTAAAAAATGAAACCAAGGACATGAGGATAATTCCTAGTCTTATGTCAACCTCGTTAAAAAATGAAACAAAGGCTATGAGCATAGTCCCTTGTCTTGTGTCAAGCTCGTTAAAAAATGAAACAAGGAATCTAAGCAGAGTTCCTTGTCTTGTGTCAAGCTCATTAAAAAATGAAGCAAGGTCGCCTAGAGAAAAGTTCCAATTCGAGTCTTTGATTACATCTCATAAAATCCCAATCGAGTCTTTCACTTGATCTCACAAATGAACCTTCATTCCGTCCACCTCATAGCTGCAAGTAATCTACATAGGTGAATGTAATGAAGCTTGGGGGGCATGCACCTAGTGGTAAAGTTAAGTTTCCATGTAGTTTATGTGAAGGGAATCACCCCATTCACCTTTTCCCCTATCTAGACGAAGCCAAAAAGGTGTTGGATAACCAGCCTACTTCACTGCAGTAACTTCCTTTTGGTTATAGGACACTCTCCCCTTCATCATGTTGGGGGCATGTAAACCAATATCAAGCATAGTTCTTCATTTCAAGCTAGTGTAAAAATGAAACTGAATCCAAGCATATTTTTTCGTTTCAAGCTTGTGTAAACATGAAACTGAATTTAATCATAGTTTGTTATGGTTCAAGCTTGGGTAAAAATGAACCCATCTCCATTTTAACCCTCGTGATTGTCAATCTATCAGCCTCTTCCATCAGATGAGCCTTGGTTTTTCTCCTTCCATCGTCACTATTTGTTTGGCCGATCATATGCTTTCACTTGGTTGTTTTTCCTTTCCTGAGGGATTGCAGTGATGACTGGTTTTATTAGCTAGCCTCTTGACCATTACATGTTTTGAGCAGTTCCACCATTTATGGAACTAGTTGCTACCCTTTATACCACTTGTTCCTCCAGGACAAGTCACCTTTACGCTCTTTTTTGACACGTAAAAGATGAAAAGGTTGCAGATTATTTTTCCCTTTTTGACTTGCTAAAGAGAATAAAAATTGGGGGTCTGCTTTGAACTCTTTTCCAACCTTTAAAAATGAAAATACTGTTGAGCCCTTGTCGTTTCGAACTCGTTGATAGATGCGAAGCTTCATGCATCCAGTATAAGTTTACCCCTTTTCGAGCTGGGAGGCACTATTTACAAAAAAAAGTACTCCTTGGCTGGAATGGTCAATTGGTTCTCTCAAGTATTGTTTTCTACATTTATAGGCTTGAGAGACACAAACGTACGAAAAGGGACCATGTCGAGTTTTCTTTTACGTGTCTTTTTCAAACTTTATAAACATGAAAAAGATATCGAGTTACACATATGTTAGACTTGTTAAACTATTGAACGACATCCAATTGATCACCATGACGAACACCAGTTTCTCCTTCCTAGGCCTCATTAAACTTACTAGGTTGGATTCGTCCGAAGGATGAACTTATCTTACAAGCATATGCTATCCCATTCAAGCTTATGTTTCAAAAATAACTGGGATACTTGCCAGAAATGGTGGGGGGAAATTTGGAAGTATTCCGTCGGTTGTATTAATTATTACAATAGCTTGTCGCTCTTGAACATCGACACTCTTTCTACTTCGTGTCGAGTTGGGATATCATCACTTTATTGTTGGCCTACCGGGTTTTGGGTTATCCATTTTTCCTCATTCCATATAATCCTTGTTGCATCATAATGACCTTTGATCCCTTGGTACCAAAAAGCTTCCAAACTCTAGAGTCGTGTCACCGATATGTTCAAGAGTTTAATCCTTCTGCAGTTTGTATCCTTACACACCTTCCTCAGATTCTTTGTCTCATCCACATTCATCTTGTTTCTTTGTCTTTGGTCGATGATGTGGGAAACATTATGGCTCTCCTTCGATCGATCGCTTCTTGTTAACTTTAGCTCATTATCTCGAAAGTTGATTTAGAGACTCCTTTCTAGTACCTTGTTTTGGAGAATTTAGTATCTACAGATAAATACTAATTCCCTAGATAATTAGTTGTATCTGGAGAAATAGTTTAAAATGTTATAGACTTTTCCTATAAGCAATAAATAAGATGACAATATAGAAGGCCTACCTGTAGTTCCGATTTCCTCATGTCTCCCTTGTATCGATTCCGTCACTCCTTCCTGTACTTAATTCACTTGAGAAGTACCCTGTAAACAAAACAGAAGATAAAAATCGATCAAAGAATAAAATCTATTGAATATAAGTGAAAGGAGACAGATACAATTCACACACATAAGAATTATGAAACAATACAAACATATGGGAAAAAGGTTCAAACACTTTGTTAAATAGAAGAAGGAATTACAACCATTGGTGTCTGATTCAAAGTCATTCCTCTAGCTTGGATCCCATCCACATCACATCAAAAGCATGACAAACTTGTAGCATCACAATACTTGCTTCAAAGCCAAATCTCATAGCAGCAATATCTCCTTAAAATTCAACATAATCCAACCCCTGATCACTTAGATGAGTGGTCAATTTATAGGAAGATGAAGGAGGTTTTGTCATTAATGGTGGCATTGAATGGCCTTCCATACTTAGAATTAGTTCCATGGAGGAAGGAATGAGAGGATAGGATGCACCTTAACTCATTCCTCATCCATTTTAGAGCTCATAGGAGTTGATAAGTGAGGGAAAATTCTAGATGACTCCAAAAGATAAGAATATTCCCCAAAACCTATGTGAATTTCGCTCATTCTCGCCTAACACAGGTGAAAGGAAGCCTAAGTGCTCTACATAGCACCTTGGAAGTGAACATAACTGCTTTGTAGCACACCTTCATAAGGGCTTACCTATGTTGGTCCCTCTAGAGGCTATTTCTAGATATCTTCAAGTCATGAAACTGTCTGGGAAGGAGGAATTCAAAGGGGTGACTTTTTTAGGGCATGAAGCAACTAAAATTAGGGTTTGATGAACCCTAAAACACTAATATAGATGTTAGGATTTGATGTGCCCAAGTGAATCTGTAACAACTGGCCCCTAAAGCATGAAGTCGGAAAAATGCCAATGTCGAATGAAATCCTTTATGATGTGATGAGGAGGTATCAAAGTGGAAGGTGGCCTACATCAATTACATTACATATATCATGATATTTGATTTTACATGAATTTCTGAGGGAAGGCACCCATGCTCAACTTATAAACTTTTATTACATGTACATAAACAATCTTCTACATATATAGGCCCATGATCATAATGACCATCAATGTAAATCCATTGTACATATGATTTAGTACTCCAGAAATAGCAGCCCGGATGGATGAAACTAGATCCGGGGTCTTCAATCTCGTTCAACCATTTGCTCAAGTACGAGGCTATCCATGTGAATAAGTGATCTGTAGTCGAACATGGGAAGAAACCATCTAATTACCAGCCAATGATGTAAGTTGTTAACAAATGCGAGTGAAATCACCGATAATGATATTGATCCTCAAGGTACTACAGTACATTTTGCATGGTGTGAATGGATGATTCGATGTTGAACACCATACAAATTCTTTCATTCGAAGGCCATTGATGTATGCCTATTTTCGGAAGTGAGAAACCCGCCATTGATGTATGCAAGCCTCAAGGTACTGAATGGGTGTTTCTAAGTCAACTTCTTGGATAATGTGTTGATGTCAACAAGAAGCGACTCGTCACAGCAGGGCCTTGATGTATCCCACAACAATGACACGAAATGAGTGTAGTGATTTTAGAGATGGAATTTGACTGACAACATAAGTTTCAGGAATGGCAGTCATGAAAATGAAGGTTTATGGTATTGCAGAACATGAATTTGGACTGAATGACTTCTCTTGAACATGCCAGTGACACTAAAGTGAATTGGTAGAATTCACCCAAAACAAAGTGATGGATGGTATGATAGACCAATGGTGTGATAACCATCAAGCTAATAACCCAACCCAAATAGTCACGGTGATGGAGTGAAAGTGTCATGTTCAATAGCGACTTGCTACCATAGAGTGGTTTTCCCCTTTTCCCATTTTCCCCATTCATTGTTGACCAATACCTCTTTATTTTTATCAAGCCTGAGGAGGATAACATATGCTTGTTTTATAATTTCACCCTTCAGGTGAATCCATCGCTATTTGATGTTTTAATGAGTCTAGCAAAGGTGAAACTCGGTCTTGTCTAGATGGACAGATTTGTTGCTATTTTATGTTTTAATGAGTTTAACGACAAAAATAACTCGGTCCTTTTCATGTTTAGAGAGTTTGAAAAGGGACAAAAAGAAAACTACACAAGTTCCTTTTCGTAAATTAATCTCTCAGGCCTGAAAAAGCTTAAAATAATACAAGAGAGATATCATTTCCAATCTGTTAACAAGCTAGAAAAGATAAGCGCTTAGCAATCTTTTCATATTTATAGAGTCTGAAAAGAGATTAAAGAGGACATCAGGGGGGATTCCTTTTTTGTTTTTAAGAGAGCTCGAAAAAGAGATAAAATTATGCTTTGTGGACAAAGGTACAACTTACAATTGAGCAAATTGAACTATGTAAATCAGTTGCAAAACCTGGTCAAGGCATCACCAAATGGATTACAAATATCTGTTTCATAGGCAAAAATAGGTAAGTATTAATGTTTAATCGATTAATGAACATGAAATAAACATAAAACAAGTTTTTACCATTTGGAACTTACCATTCAGTTTTGTGCTCTGACCTTACTTTTTACCTTGACTTTCGCCAGCTGATTGTGAGAGATTCTGTGGACCATTGCTTGAGTCATCCAGACCAAGTAGGAACTAAACCTCTCTTCTTTCTTTTCAAGTCATTCTTTTGTCATTTCATGCAAGTTTTAGGGTTTTTTGCGGCCCTAGGGTTTTAATTGTTTTCCCTGGTGTCAGTGCACACTTTCACATCGAAAATTACATTGAAGAGCACCAAGATAGAAGGTTGCATGCTCTGCAACGCACTATCTCTGTGTCTAGGCTTCACTAGGCGCATTTCCCAAGTTTGTTTTAGTTGTTTGCTCCAAAATTAATCCTGTTTTTTGCATGGAAAGGATCCTAATTTTGATTATGATTTTGTTCAGGCTTTCATCGGATCATAATTTCGATTACATAGCAAGAAAGAAAGCGTGAAGAACAAGACATGGTTTCCCTAAACACCCAGGGTATAGTTGAGACCCTAAACAATTGTGGGTTTCTCGAATACTTTAAGTTGTCTGGAATGAGGCAACAAATAAAACTACTGTAGTTCCTTGTTCATGCATGGGATATGACTGATCATACTTTTCACATTAGGGACTGGATGGTCCCTATTACCAATGAGGATATTTACTTTCTTACCAGACTGTCAAGGTGAGGTGCCCCCATCTCACTTTTTGGATTTTCCAGTGGAGGTGAATCGGTGAGAGATTATATCAAATAGTTTTGTCGACTAGGTACACAACCTAGCAAGGATGGGAAAACAAATATTAGGGATGTAGGTGATTTTCCTCTAAGAACAATCCTCTTCACAATCACAAAATTGGTTGTTAGTGTGACACTTCATCTAGCAAAGAGATATTATATGCAGTATGCACTAGAGTGTCCAGAACCAAAAGTTTTCAACTGGTGCGAGGTTGTGCTTTCTTTGCTGAAAGAACAACTGACTAAGGTAAAAAGTGGTAAGACAAAGATTTTCTACTATGGTTCGATCTTAATTTCTTTTGCCTTAGAGAGAATCCCATTGAGGCAACCACAACATGTATCACTAGGTGTGGCTAGTCCTAGAGATCCACGTATGCAGAGGTGGGTTGAATTGATGGCTCGACATGCGGGTCAATCAACAATAATTTTCTCCCCTACATTTTTTAGCTAGATTGAGCAACAACATCTTGTTATCGAGAAGCATCCATACTCAGGGATGGATTTCCATGGAGATCCAGATTTGATTCTACCAATTGGAGCACAATGGGGTGTTATGGATAAGTTGTTTGACCAAAGTGTTGTTTGATTCTTTCAAGGTTTTACATGCTTTTTGTGTTTTTCAATGTTCCAAGACTAAACTAAAATTTCTCTTATGCATAAAAATGTGGGTGTTGTTTGACCTGTGTGACACTAATAGGTTGCAGGTGGGCCAGCGCAAAGAAACATCGGGAGAGAAATTCTCCAAGACTTGAATTTGGCCAAAACCTTAGCAGAGTTGCAGGATCACATAGAGGGATTAACCCTTGGTATTCCAAATATCCAAATCGAGGATTTACCTATGAGGCTGCAGTCCCACACTATTGGTGTTCCTAACTGTTGGGCTAGGCTTTTGCGCATGATAGCACACGCTGTGACCTGTTACCATTAGAACCACTAGATCTACTTAGGATGTTTTGTATGCATATTTGAGTTTTGGGTTAGATGACCAAATGTGCCTTGGGCACAAATTTTGTAAAAACTTTTAAAACACCTATCTATCTTACTTTCAGAGTTTTCTATGGTTATACGCAATCCTATTCAATTGATGATGTGAATTGAAAATACTACTTTTACATGTGTTGAAAATGTCTATTTAACACATAATTCGCTAAAGAATCAGTTAATGTGTTAAGATTTCTGGAAATATGTTGATATTGGATGTGTTCAAAATGTCTTTCCAAAATACGAATTCTAAGGAACATACAGAAAATTGTTGGATTTCAAACAGTATAAATGTTTGTTAGTTGTATTACAATGAGTTGTGAGTCCAGCCTAACAATGATTCGGTGAATGCCAAGTGAAATGGAATCAGAGAGTAGTCCAATCAACGCACTATACTCAGCGATATTGTTTGTCGATCGACCGATACAAATCCATTGAAAGCTCACTAACTCGCCACTTGGAGCGAAAATAGCCCATGCTGCAAAAGACAAATTCTACATACTACGACTAGCACCATAAACGTAACCAACCAAAGGTTCTGAAGTCTCTGAAATATGCAACAAATGCAAAGTGGATTACTAGCCAGATAAAAATATCTAAAAGAAACACACACACACATGCAGTGAAAGCATATATACAGTGATTTTTACTACACTTAATCAAGCATAGTAACGTTTGAGGTACAACTCGTTTCGAGGCTGCGACAATGGAATCCCATCATAATCTACTAACTCATAGGCACCTTTTGCCAGAACACGCTTGACAACATAAGGACCCATCCACATAGGTTTGAATTTTTGTGCTGCAAGTTTATCAGCTTCTTGATCATAAAGCAAGACTAGGTCTCCTTCTTAGAAGATACGAGGCTTGACATTTCTATCATATTTTACCTTAATACGTTTCTTATGCGCTTTGTTAGCCAATGCGGCATCACAACGTGTTTCATCCAGATGGATTAATTCCAAGAAATGAACTTCTTCTTCAGAAGTGTTGGGTAACAGGTCAATCATGAGTTTGAGCGATAAAATTTCACATTGTATCGATAATATTGCTTCCAAACCATACACAAACTGAAAGGGTGTAAATCTAGTTGCATTTCTCACCGAAGTTCGATATGCCCACAAGGCAAAGTACAGGATTAAGTGCCAGTTTCTCTTATCAACCCCTATCATTCTTTGCATCATCTGCTTCACAACTTTGTTTATGGTCTCAACTTATACATTCTCCTGCGGGTAATACGAGGTAGAACTATTATGTGACAATCCTAACTTAGCAGTCAATTCAGCCATAATGTGATTGTGAAAATCTGACTCATGATCTGTAACTATGGCTTGTGGTACACCAAACCGGGCAACCGCATGCTTAAAAAATAAAAGAGCAGTCATTTTGCCATTGTTGTTCAATGTCGGCACCGCCTCGGCCCATTTGGTAAAATAGTCAATAGAAACTATAATATACCCATGCCCCCCAACTGAGGTGGGGTTACATGTCATAAATTCAATGCCCCATTTTGCGAATAGGCCAACAACAACGACTAGATGCAATTATGCAGGTGGTAATTTGGTTTTTCGGTCATATATCTGGCATGCATGACAACTTCTGACAGCAATAATACAATCTTTAAATATATTTGGCCAGAATAACTAGCACAAAGATATCTTTGTGCGGTCACATATCCTGATAGGTGTCCACCACAGGCACCATAATGGAAATCATTCAATGCTTTCTCAGTTTCCTTATGTGTGAGGCAACTCTGTAAAACTGTATCCCTCACAAGCTTGCGATGATGACAGTAAGCCATTTCAAGAGGCAATTTGACACATTTTTGACCAATTTTCAATGTAAACGGCTGAGTTACAATTTATGAACACAAATAAGGTTTACAAGGATGTCTTAGGAGGTGGATAAGCTACTAGAAAAGAGGATTCTTCCCTAGTGGAATCACCAATTTGTTTTGGATAATTTAGTATCTATGGATAAATACTAATTCCCTAGATAAGTAGTTGTATCTAGAACAACAGTTTAAAGTGTTTTAGACTTTTCCTATAAGCAATAGATAATATGAGAAGATATAAGGCCTACCTATAGTTCTTCTTTCCTCTCGTCTCTCTTGTATCAATACTGTCGCTCCTTCCCATACTTAATTCGCTATAGAAGTACCTTGTAAACACAACAGATCACAAAAAATGATCAAAGCACACAATCTATTGAATATAAGTGAAAGGAATTAGATACAATTCACACACATAAGCATTCTGAAATAATACAAACATATGGGAAAAAGGTTCAAACACTTTATTAGATAGAAGAAGGAATTACAACCATTGGTGTCTGATTCAAAGCCATTCCTCCAGGTTGGATCCCATCCACATCACATCAAAAGCACAACAAACTTATAGCATCACAATACTTGCTTCAAAGCCAAATCTCAAAGCAACATTATCTCCTTACAATTCAACATAATCCAACCCCTGATCACTTAGATAAGTGGTAAATTTATAGGAAGATGAAGGAGGCTTTATCATTAATGGTGGAATTGAATGGCCTTACATACTTAGAATTAGTTCCATGGAGGAAGGGGTGAGAGGATAGGATCCACCTTAACTCATTCCTCATCCATTTTCACGCTCATAAGAGTTGATAAGTGAGGGAAAATTCTAGATGACTCCAAAAGATAAGAATATTCCCCAAACCCTATGTGAATTTCACTCATTCTCACCAGCACAGGTGAAAGGAAGGCTAAGTGCTCTGCAAAGCACCCTCACAGTGGACTTAACTGCTCTGCAACACACCTTCATAAGGTCTTACCTATGTTGGTCCCTCTAGAGGCTATTTCTGGATGTCTTCAAGTCATGAAATTGTCTGGGAAAGAGGCATTCAAACGGGTGACTTGTTTAGGGCATCAAGCAACTGAAATTAGGGTTTGATGAGTCCTAAAACACCGATATGGATTTTGGGATTTGATATGTCCAAATGGATTGTAACATACCTTGGATCTTGCATGCTTTAATGGAAAGTTCTTCGCATTCGACGACATACTTTTATTATTGGCCTTCGATCGGATGGTTTCACGACTGTTCAACTTCGGATCATTCTTCACACTTCATGGATTGTATTAGTAGTACCTTGAGAACCATTGACATTACTAGTGGTCTCTCTCGTGCTTGTTAACAGTTTACATCATTGACTAGTAATCAAGCGATTTTCTAGTATGCTCGACTTCAGCACATCTATTCGCATATTGGAAATTGTACCTTAATCATGTTGGGATTGAAGACCCTCGACTCAGATTACACAAGTCCAGGTTGAACGATTTGGTTCATGATTGTATACATGACTCTTTTGATTAGATAGTTGTGACCATACCTGAGTCTTTTATATGGTCTTTTTGATTGGATGGCTACATCCATACCACATATCATTTATGCTTATCTTTTGGATGGCTGCGCCCATGCCTTATGCACAAGTATTTCCTTTCACTATGTACTTATGTATCAAAGATATCAGTTGTACTTGCATTTGCAGGTTCTCTGTGATGGTGTTTTGTTTCAATTATGGATTCATAAAGAATTTCACCCCTCCCACTCTCTTTGCCTTCATGCTTTAGGGGGCATCTGTTACACAGTGTTTTGTCACCGACCCCACATTCCCTGATCTCGAACACTATCGGTCCGTGTTATTGCCATCTTCTTTGTGTCATGTTTCAAAATTTGTGTCAGTGTCTTACCTATTATATCAGGAAGAATACCTCAGTTCATTACTCCTGGAGAAAACCCTTTTTAGCCTCTATTTTTGGGTCATCAGTTATTCCACCCGTGAAGATGACCAAGATTGAACTAAGCCTAGCGACGTCATCGACTTGTCCCTATGTTTCACTCATGACAAGCTACTTTTGGCAAGTTTTTTTAACAAATATTTGAAGCTTCAGAATGTAACAGCTTCATGGGCAGTCCTAGGGTTGGTTATTGGATCAGATCAGCTTGGCTCTCTCCTTTGGGATGGTTGTTCCACCCTTTGTGCAACCTCCAAAAGGGATAAGCTCTTTCTCCCATATTTTATGGAGGCACCTCCTCCTATAAATACCTCCTTCATAGCTAAGATCTACTAGTTAGAGTCAGAGGGTTAGAGGGAGAGAGTTTGGCTAGAGTTTGGAAGTAGCTTCTAATGTAACTTAGGCTGGGATAGTTTTGTGTGGATTTAGCTTGATTGTATGAGTGTTCTAGCATCATAATTATGCCTTTTGGGTAGGAGAAAGAGTTATTCACCCTCTTGGGAGACAATTCATGAGTGAATGCTTGTAGAGACATGCTGACAAGACCCTTAAAATATGGAGCTCAAAGTTAATGAAAAAATATGAAGGGGGATAAAAAATGTTGATGAAAAAATGGATACCTACAATATCTAGTGAAAGTAGGGGTTTTTTCCTTGGGAAGGTGTATTAGACTCATATTGGTAGGGAGTTAAATAATATGATTTTTATAGGTATTTGCTAACATATAGTAAGATTAGGGTTAATTTTTAGTATGCCATGAATGCATGTGATGTGTCAGAGGCTCATTAAGAGAAGCCCTCATGGCCTTGTAATTTTTGAATAGCCATGGTGTGATTGGGTTCTTTTACCTGGTTGAGATGGATTTCCAGATGGCTTCAAAACTTAGTGGGGTGGTCTTAGGGAAATTCCCAAAGGCCTAGGAATCCCTTGACTGGTAAATGGCGGGATACATGATAAATCTTGAGGGTGGAGATGGGAGAATTCCTCGTCATTTATGTGGAGAGATCTAGAGGAATAAATACTTGTTTATGGCATAGTGATCCCTTGATTAGTATAGGGTATGATTACAATAAATCCTGCAGTGTATGTTCTTTCTTTAGGCCAAGAAATCCCTTGACTAGTACTGGCGAGATACACAGTAAATCCTAATTGTATAAATGAGGGTTTCGAGCCTAGGAATCCTTTCACTGGTAATGGTGGGATACACGGTAAATCCTGAGAATCCCTAGTTTATTTTTTTTATGAATCCAATATTCATTCTTAGAATATGGCATGGAGGTGATTGACTGAAAGAAAGCTTTGGTTCAATCTATGGTTGGGTGGTACGTGGAAGTCCCTCACTTGGTTGGATTTTGCATATTTTAATAAGATATATTCCCTTTTATATTTCATGAGTAATTATACTTGTTATTATGTGGCTTTAATGGTTGTTTTATCAATGTTAATATTATGGTCATATGTTGGTTATAAGCATGGTTTATGACAAACTTGACTTATGGCTCTCATCATGTTTTGGTTAGTAGATTAAATGTTAATGAGAGAATGACCTAATAGATGACGATGCAACTATTATGAGAGTGCATCAAACCTTCTTGATGAATCTCAAATAAGTATGAGGCCCCTATTTTCAAATGTGTAGTTAAGACCTATACATTACATGTTCATGATGTGTTTGACAAAATGTTTGCCATGGTTAGAATGAGTCGGGTCAGGTCCTTATTCAATTTTTGCGTTAGAGGCCTTGTCTTCTCGTTATTTATCATTTGTGAGAGTTTCATTAAGTTCTTGGTAGAGGCATGGGTCCTAACCCTCAAATCGTGGCTTAGATCTCATGGTCACTAGCACAAAGCTAGTTGAAAAATATTGAAAGTGTTGGGAAGTAGGCCTGTGCGAGTGGCTAGAGGGTTTTAGTCACATGGAGGCTTTGGTATGGGAGCGAATGGGGGTTTAATTCCATGAAAATCTAAGTTATAGGTGTAGGGCGCTTTGGGTGGTAAGTAAGCTCCTTTGGGTCCTGTAGCACCCGAGTGAGGTTTGTAAAGTGTTGGTTCACCAGTTTCACTTCCTTAATTACACTTAGGGAGTTGAATCGTATCATAGTAACTCTTCATCACATATTTATTCCGGTGGATCGACAAGCTTGGGTAAGTTTGGGAGGAGGTTGTTACAGAGTGCTACCTGAGCATGGTTCACCCCTTGGACTAGATGGGTGGAATGTGTTTGTCATGCATGCATGTAGGTTGTATATGTGCTTGATGTGTATGCATGGTGATGGTCATTGTTACAGTTGTGTTGTCATATAGAAGCTAATGAAGTTGTTGTTGGGATGTGTTGTTTCTATGCATGCATTATGTCCAGTTGGTGTTATTGTTTGTGGTAGCATGCATGGTAAATGGGATAATGATTAAGATGATGTCTATATACTCTTATGATTATGATTATACATGTACTATGCTAATTTCGTTGATCTTGCAGATGAGATGTCCTCCCTTGAACTATATTGAGGTATGTTGGTAATGTTTATATTTTGGTTTAGCTAAATTGATATACTTGCAGGAAGAAGAAGATCAAATATGACTAGAAAAATGGTGGATTATAGTTCAGGAGATTCTCCCTATAGATCATATGAACAATATGGTGATGAGTACTCCCCTAACATAGTAGACACTTTGAGAACTTTGAAAGAATAAATAAGAATTTGCAAAGTAGATAATGATAGAATCTTCAATCAAAAGAAAGGATAGGGAATAGGAGAAACAAGTAGAGGTCAATGTTGTTATCCTTTAGAGTTTCTCAGACTTGCAAAGACAAGAACATCTTAGCATCAGTTATGGATAAGAGGACAGGACTAATGGAGCATATGTTAGTAGATATCATGATGGACACAAGTTGGACATGGATGATACCATCAGAGATGGCAGATTCTTGGACACAGCTAATAGGAGAGGCAATGGACATGGGTAGTATTCTAGTTCTGGTTCAGGCAAGTACCATGGTAATCATTCCTATCATCCATATAAGAGGAGTGACAGGGGATATTTTCCATATGATTTCAAGAAAGACAAGCCACCTACATTTGATGGAGAAATAAAGAAGTCACAAGATGTAGAATCTTGGTTGCTTAGGATGAATAAGTTCTTCAGATTGAATGACTATCTAGAGAACATGAAAGCCAGGATAACTACCTTCAGTCTTAAAGGTAAAGCAAACATTTGGTGGGAAGACGTGAAGAATGTCAGAGGCATTCAGGAAGAGGAGTTGACTTGGAGGGTGTTTTAAATACATTTCAAGAAGAAGTATCTATCTAAGAGATAATATGATGACAGGGAAGAAAATTTTTATGAGTTGAAGATGGGATCTATATCCGAGAAGGAGTATACTAGTAGATTCTTGGAGTTATTGAGGTATGTGCCTTATTTGAAGGAGGCTAAAGCAAATATTTAGAGATTCATCAATGGGTTGCTGGTATCCATCAAAAAGTTGAAAAAATGTTATGAGTAATCAAAGTGTAAGACAAAGTCTCAACAAGGTCGGAAAGGGAAATACAAATATAATGGAAAGTGGCCACTGAAGCAAACAAGGCCTCAGGATGCAGGTGAGAAAGAGAATGGGATTCCTTATAAGAAGTTTAATATAGTCAGATAAGGAAATGGGTCATAGCTTGGAGGGCACTAGAATAAAGGTGAGGGTAAGGGACAATTGTAGTGTTGGATATGTGGCAAGGAACATCTCAATTAAGATTTCCCGTCATATTAGGGTTGTAGGCCTCAGAAATACAATGCACATGAATCGTAGACAATTGGAGATGTTGAATAGAGCATTCCTCAGATCTATACATCATTGGATAACGGGCAGGTGAATCACTAGGCATCTATTATCAAGATGGATTGTAAGTTTGTGATCAAGTTGCTTCTATTTTGATTTACCCTAGATCTAATTATAGTTATGTTAATATTGACTTGGTGGATAAGTGTGGTTTGAATAAACAAGTGCATGTAGAGTCTTGGTTAGTGCAGTTAGCTATAAGTACTAAGGAGAGAGCTGATCACTATGTAGAAATTCCCTGTAGAGTCAAACTACTTATGTAATATGCTAAAACAAAATACTTGAATCTACTCTACTCATCAATGAAACAATTAATCAACCGAGAAATCGCAACATAAACATGAGACAATATTCAATCACATATGCTCATATATTTATCTAAAATGAAAGAAACTGCTCAAAACCCCTTCCTATCTGTATTGTATTAGTTAGAAAATAGAGAAGAAATACAATGGATGTTCGAGCTTGAACAATCTCTGCACAAGTATAATCTATCTCACTACTTCACAAGCCACCTCTAATCAATACTTAACCAATTATTTTTCCTGCCAAACTCCTATTTCCTTTTATTGCTTCCTTTGGAATTTCCCCCCTATATTAATTAGGGAAATCCCCATCCTGAAATGTGTAATGCCTATAGGCCCTTTTCTGACTGCATGCACCACTTGTACAACTTAGAAAATTATACAAATAATAGTACACTACCCTTGAACTCCAATCTCAACTAGGTAACTTGAATTCTCTACATGCATGAGTTAATTATGGCTAATTTATCAATTAACTGGTTCAACACTAAAGTTGCACCACACTGCTAAACCTCCTACTAGTTCCCCCAACAATTAGAACTAGTTTAATTGACTTTAACTAAATTAAATTATTAAAAATCAAATTAGACCCAACATGGGCTCCTAAAATTTTGGAAAAACTCTACATGACTGAAGCTAGGCCCTCAACTTGAATTAACTAAGCCAAATAAGTGAAATTAACTTAGTTAACACATTGTTGTTGTCTTGTGATGTGGAATTACAATTTTCTCCAAATTTAATTCAAGGGAAAATTAGATTAGGATTTTTTTGTTATATTTTCAACACTCCCTCTCAGCCAGAAAGGGATTAACATTTACATCGATCCAACACCTTTGAATGTAGGACATGAAACACTTCTCACTGTTTCTATTGATACTGCAACATATGCAACTGAAAAAAGCATCCAAAAATAAATAAAAATAATCATTGAATCAATCTACAATTGTCTACTAGGAAAATTGTGTCATTGTTGACTCTACGACTGAGCCTCTTGCTCTGTTTCCAACACTAATGTGCACTCCTCAATATTTGATTAACATTAATCCTTCTACTAATGAATAGTGTGCCCTCCCGTAGCAAGTTAGTGATCCATGAGACAAAAACACCTTAATGGACCTTGCCCAAATTTTGGTAACTCTTGCGACTATTGCTTCACATCACCCCACCTCACACCTAGAGGTATGGTTACATGTGCTCTCTCTTCACACTTAGCTTGAGATTTCCCCCTACTGGAGGTCTCTCCTTGAGTAAATTTTTCCACTTTTTCTCCTCTTTGCTTCTCCAATTGTGGTTTCTCCATAACTTGTTGAACCTACTTCTGAGGCTCTGTTTTGAATGGTTAATTATGCTCCTTCTCAACCAACAAGTCTCTAGCCTTTGCCTTGCTCCTCAAGGATTTGCATTAATCTTCAACCTAAAGTGAATATAGGTTCTTGACTCAAACACTGACATGATTCACCTATCCTAAGGCGATGTGTCTAAGGAAAACTTTCCTTTTCTAAATATCATAGTGTAGCCATGGTCTTCTAATATTGTGACGAAAACAAGATTATTCTTTAGACCTAGAGAAAAAATCACATCCTTGAGTATGAGAGGGGAGCCAAAATCCCTTTGAAAAGTAACAATACTAAGACCGGTCGTGTTATACCCCATGTCATCTCCAAACTCAATTTTCTGCTTGATGTCTTTCTCCTCCAAGTCATTAACAATATCCCTATTCCCCATCATATGGAATGAGGCACAGTTTTCGAGATACCACATGCTTCGCATTACTATGCTTTCCATGCATGCAATGAGAGTAAAATCAAGCTCAAATTGTGAAGTTAGATCTTCACTTACTACTGCTACTACAAGATCCTTCTTGCTTTCCTTCTTCTATGGACATTTTGTGGCATAGTGCCTAAAGTCATGAAAGTGAAAGCACTTGATGTTGGACAAGTCTTTCTTATTTCCCTCCTAGCTTGGAATTTATTTCCCTTGGATTTATTTCCTTTTCTCGCTAATGGAATGTCCTCTTCCTATTCTTTAGATGAGGTCCCATGTAGGTTGTCCTACCTTATTTATTCCTACACTAGATCGGACCATAACCTCTCCCAACTCGGTTGTTTGTCTCTACCATTCACATAACCTTGATAAATGTGCCAGCTCTTGGGAAGACCCAATAGAGCTAGCGCTACCAAATATTCTTGAAGGATAGTAACACCAACCTTGACAAGTTAATCATGACATTGTGTAAACTTGCTCAGGTATTGTCGAATTGTGCCATTCTTTTCCATCTCGATGCTACGAAGCTTTTCCTTTAGTGTCAGCTTCCTTTGGTCATTTTTGGTCTCCAACAAGTTGGTTATTGGTTTCCACATAGCGAATGGAGTTTCTTTCCCATGAATATTTGAGACAATATGATCTCAAACTCCCTCTAATATGATTATCCTCACTTTAGCCATATCATTCTTCCATAGAGCAAGATCCTGGGCATCATATACTAAGCATTTAGCTACATTTGTATTCATGTAATATAGTAGCTTGTTATCATCTAATACTGCCTCCATACAGATCTTCCATGCACTCCAAAGTTAGTGGAATTAAAGTTTTTAATTGAAGAAAATTATTGACAAAGGATTCATTAGGCCAACTGTATCGATGTCGGGTGCACCAGTATTGGTTTTGAAGAAAAAGGATGGTACTCTTAGATTGTGCATTGATTATAGGCAATTGAATAAGGTAACCATCAAGAATAGGTATATGTTTCCGAGGATTGATGATTTGTTTGACTAGTTGAAGGGAGTAGCAATGTTCTTGAAGATTGATTTGAGATCATGATATCATTAGGTACACATTAAGGAAGAGGACATTTACAAGACTTATTTCTGGATCAGTTATGGACATTATGAGTTTGTTGTAGTTCCTTTTGGTTTAACTAATGCTCCAACTTCTTTCATGTGCTTGATGAATAGTGTGTTGCATCCTTATCTGGACAAGTTTGCTATTGTATTCATTCATTATATATTGATATATTCTAAGAATGAGGAAGAGCATGCCAAACATTTAGCAAACTATTGAGATTCCTAAGAGACCATTAATTGTATGCCAAGTTTAGTAAACGTAGTTTCTTTTAGATAGAGGTACATTACTTGGGGCATGTTGTTTCCAAGGAAGGCATAATAGTAGACTTGGAGAAGATAAGAGCTATCACAGAGTGGAAAACTCTTAAGAAAGTGGCTAAGGTTAGATCATTTAAGGGGTTAGCATGTTACTAAAAGAGGTTCATTAGGAACTTCTCATGGATTGCATATTGTCTCACATTATTGTAGTGGAAAGGTAAGAAATTTGAATGGACAAAGGAATGTGTAGTAAGTTTTGAGTAGTTGAAATAGTTGCTTACAAATGCTCTAGTTCTAAGGATTGCATATTCAAACAAATGGTTTATGGTGTGTACAGATGCTTGCAAGAGAAGACTTGGTGGAGTCCTTATGCAAGAGGGATAGGTGGCATGTTACGAGTAAAGGAAACTGAATGAGCACAAAAAGACCTATGTGACACATGATCTTGAGTTGGCAGTGATGAGGCTCTCTCTCTTCTTGTGTGTCACTCCTCTCCATAGATATTTTTTATTGATGTTTTACCTCTTCATACTTTTCCCTACAACTATTTTTAGGATTTGCATCGTTTTATGTTCTCTTCAATATCGTTTTCATGTTTTTAAGATTTCTAGTCTTCTATCCCCTTCCCCGTTCTTGTTTTCTTGGGGGGATATCTCTTGTTTGCCTCTCTCTGAGCTTTCCTCATTTCCTAGCTAGCTATTGGACTTACAATTGACTCTCTATTTTTTTTCTAACCATACTTTCCTATTTTTTCCTTCTTTAATGTTATATTTACCCATCTCTCATCCCTCCTCCTATTTGTTTTGCGTTCCTTTTCTCTTTTCCTTACCCCTTCCTATTTGATATCCCATGTTGTCACTTCCTTCTCCATAATGGTTCGACATTGGTTAGTTGGACCCTCGCATTATGGCCAAGGAGGAAATCCTAGGGCTCCCTCTTCTCTCAACTTTACCCCCCTTACCCTAAGAGGAACCCACACTCATTTGTCTACTAGAGCCAGTATGGAGTGTTATAGATATATTATACCTAAAGTCATCTAGAGGAAAATCTGAGATGTAGAAAAGAAAGTCAAGCAACCTCATAGGCTTATTCTAAACACTCATGCGGAGCAAGAGAACAAAGATTGGATCCCTGATGTTGGAAATTCCACCAGAGCTAGATCATATGCTTATATGAAAATTGTTAACTTGTATTGGCATGTTAAAAATCTCATGGGAAGAGTATTCACTGAAAGATATGACACTCAGCAGGAACTTATCATTTGCACGGTCGAGCTCCTAGAAAGAAAAGATAGTGTAAATAGGGAAGTCACTCTATTGGCCAAGAAAATCACTAACACCAACCCCTCACAAGAGAATCACTAATGGTGATCCTTAGTCACTTGATCAACCACATAATCTAGCTGGATGGGAAAATTCAAGGCTCTCGATCAATCCAATATCTTATTTTTCAATGTAGTTATGTTTATCATCTTGTGCAGTGTTGTCCATGTAATTTTGTCTTTCTATTTATGCTCTCAGATCAATACACTAGGAACAATAGAAACAATAAAAAATTTAAGTGTATGTTACTGGTTTGGTTTCCCTAGTGACAAAGTGGTAAACACTATCACTATTATCAATATATCATAAACTCAATAATTATATATTTCTTTTAAATTCCATAAACTCAATAATTATATATTTCTTTTAAATTCCATTAGTTAATAATTTAACTATTATTTTATTAATAAAAATTTCCATTATTTAATACTTTAACCATTTTATTACTAATAAAGCTTCCTTATAAATGTATAATACATGTCTATCCAGCAAGGTTCAAAATTTAACACTTCACGGTTGGTCAAGTGGGGTCTAGCACATCCTAAAGTGCAAGGCAAAAATTAACCATAAAAATATTGTTAATTTCGATTTATGTTGGGTTTTAAAAAAATTATATAATATAACAAAATTTCATGTGAATGGTTTTCAAATAAATTGGTGGGTATCCCTATAAGCTGGACCTTGTTTTCATTTCGTAACTCATAAATTTCCATGCAATGTAATTTGTAAGACTATAAAATCTCATAATTTTGCTTTGCACTTGATTGACAACAAAAAAGTCTTTACATTGTTGTTGACATTACAATTAAGAATACATGATGAGTTTTCATTGGCTTCATCAACTTTCAAGTACAAGAATATTGCATATCACGATTCTCTGATCCACAGCTAAGTAGAAGTGCATTGAAATTAGACCATAAATCTAGTTCTAGCTCTAATGATAAGTAAAATTACTCAAATCGCAGCTAGTAAGTAGAAGTACATTGAAATTAGACCATAAATCTAATTCTAGCTCTAAGGATAATGCAAATTACTCAAATTTTTAGATAAACATTTATCTATTGTGAAAAATACTCAAAATGGAAAAGAAGTTGGAGCTTAAATACATTCAAAGCCCTAGTACTGGACATGCTTCCTTCTCCAAATGCAAGAGTAGACTACTAAACAAATCCTTCAAGATTTCTAGTTGAAGTAACCCTCACCATTTTCGTTGAAATCAACCAGATTTAGGAGTTTGCAATCAACCATACTTAAATTTACAATAAGTAAATTTCCTTCTTCCATCCCTTGCAATTTCACAAAGTATTTATGCATATTTCCTCAAGGTGAAATATATATAATTTCTCAAAAGAATTTGACGCTACTGAAACTTCTTTAAAAATGAGCATGTCCATGATTAACCAAAATTTAGAAAGGAGATAGTATATCTAGTCTTGAAAAAGTCCCAAAAAATAAAGAATTATTTTTATTTTGTTCAATAATGTAGCAAGCAATTACTCTCTGAAAAAAGGTTACTAAAGATATGGTATTGTGATGTTTTATTTGTATGGTATTGTGATGTTTTATTTGTAGAGGAACTAGGAATGGTATTAATGAACTAGTGGTTTAAACAGGACGTGGTATGGGGTTTTAATAAGACATGGTATGGTTGTACTAATAGTTTAATGGTACCTATTTCTTTATTCGGATGGATGGTTAGGGTTAAGTAAAGTGATTTTAGATTGGGGAGACTTTTCCTGCATGTGGGAGTTGCAATTGTTTTACTCATAAAAAAAATGTGTTTTGGATTTTCAATTTTATTATCAATAAAAAAAAATGTGCTTTAAATTTTCAAGGTTCTATCAATACTAGAAACACCTTCTATTTCACATGTTAATTAGAAATCATGGAAATTTTAAATATGCAACATAAAACATTTAGTTGTAAATTTGATTTAACATTAAATACAAATTTTTTAATTAATAAATAAACAAAGATTTTGTTTGGTATTATAGATATGGTTAATTAAAAAAGCTTTAATGGAAATAGTCGATATGAAGTGATTTTGTTTGAATTTGTATTTTTTAAAATAAATTGAAATACTTATTTTTATTAAAAATTTGAGAGTTAAAATTATAATTTCTAATGCCTTCGCTTTGATGAAAATCGCTGATATGAAGTGATTTTGTTTGAATTTTTGTTTTTTAAAATAAATTGAAATAATATAAACACTTATTTTTTAAACTGAAATGATTATAAGAGATTTCTTTAATCAATAAAACAAGTATGTAATGTAATAAATTTGAAGATGTTATAAAGATGATAACTTTAAGTTAAAAATTAATATGAAAATGAGGATGAGGTTGTGTCATATCTCCATTTATAAAAGGTTAAAAAGGACATTAATTTGTTTTTGAAAGGTTAAACATACCATTATTCGATCATGATAAACATATAACTTTTAGCTTTATCTGGATACCAATTATTACATGATAATTGTCTATGTAATACGAATCTAGATTTATGGTTGTACTATTAAGTTTGACATTTATGAACTCTGTCAGTCCACTACAGTCTTAATAAGTTTTTGCTCTCGCCAAGATGAGACAACTCAGCTCGCACATCGAGTGTACCACCCATCGGTCCTTTGGTAATTAATCCCTCTACGATGTCGGTTTAATTGACATTGCAGTTGAGTCAGGTTTCCTCGGGATTCTACGTTGCATCGACGGTGGTAGTCAAGGGTTTGCCATTACACAGTTGGAGGCGTTTTAGGTGGCTTTTCAGTCTCTCTTGCAAGGTTATGTGGTTCATTTCTTACCTCTTGTCTTAGTGCTCTGCTTGGCTTCCCTGCTCCGCTTGTGGGTTGCTCATTCTGAAGTCTGTAAGCATGGTGCATATGGCATGTTGTAGAAGAAAACAAGGGGTTTCTCGTCCATGGGGTTTGTGAAACCCTACCCATTACCAGGTGAAAGAAGGTTATGTTGTAACTTTCACACATTATTTTTTTAAATTGTTTTCTGTCTGGAATTCTAATGCAAATTACTCAAAATACTTTTGCATGTTGGGTGGTGGTGAATCCTCGAAACACTAACGGTTATGAAGGTGAGATAGACACCTTACTTGGCATGGCACTCGAAAATTTCTTGGGCAAGTCTTTGGCATCTCTGAGAGTCTTGTCCGTGAAGAGAAGGGTTCTTGTGTTTAAGCTTCGGTTTTTGTTTATCATACTAGGAATGTATTATGGCCTCAGACCTAGAACTGTTTGGATTTCCCTTGTTAGGCTTCTCACTAGTTTCTCATTGCCTGGTGGAGGGTTTTTTTTATGAAGTTGTAATCGTTATTGTTCAGATGGTCTAGGGCACATAAAGGCCTCGGCCCTGTATTATTTAACTTAGATTATGACCTATTCTTTTGTAAGGTCAGAAGTCTCTTAAGTTGTTATTATGCCGGAAACACTGCAACTTTCAATGTTGTAATATGATTGCACATTTCTCTTTCCTCATGGTATATATATGTATATGTCTTCTAATTTTATGTTTATGGTACAACTATTTTCCTTTTTTCTAAACAGTGTTCATGGAAAATTGCTTTCTCTACGTAGAGGCTAATCCTGTTTTATATCAATACTTCTTTTCTGAATGTTTATACTATTCTTCATGGAAAAAGATTGTTTTTTTTGCGTTGAATGTTTATTTTATATATGCATGACAATTTCTGTTGTGGCAATTCTGAGCTTAAATTTGGGTTTGAATGAGTTGTTGTATTGTCGCTTAGCAGAAATGAATAAACTAACAGGTCTTTTTCTGCGATGGCCATGATTCTAGAACCTCCAGAATACTTAGATAATTTCCTTTGGTTATATGTAGCTAGGTTCTGGGTGCACATAGGGCCTCAAATTTTCATGGATTCCTAAGTTAAACAACACTCGTTTACACAAGTTATTCTTAAGTTAAATAGAAAGTTCTCAGTCACTAAGATTATGCTCAGGTTACCTTAAAATGCTAAGGTTACATTAATAGGTTCACTTTCACACAAAATACTCTTAAGTAAATTTATACTTGCTCTATATTCCAGGGAACTCTTAAGTTATGTTTATATGTGTAACCATTATGCATAGAAATTTCTATGGTTTTCTATCTGCATGGAAATTACCACCGCACTACTTTGTTATCAATGTTTATCTGCATGCATAGACACTAATATCTCAATCGGTGTCAACTAGTCACAACTAGCCTGTTCGAGCTAGTTAGCTCTCCTCTACCATGGTTTGGTTTTCAGGAATAAGGTTTTTTTACGTTGTACAGATAATTTTATCATGTTCCAATGATAATGGTCTTTCTACATAAGGTATCCATTTGCATAAATTAAAAACCCACATAAACCTTACTAACAAAGCTATACCAGTTAATTTATAGAGTGGGAGCCTGCTCCCTCTACAACATTCCCCATTTAAACAAACATAGTAGTTATTTGTATAATGAATTTGTCGTAAGTTTTGCTTACCTGTATTTCCTATGCAATGGATTTTCAGAGCACTATCACCTTTCATTCTCTACTTGTCTTCCTCCTGTCCATGAGATTCGTCTTCGCGACCAAATCTCTCCCCAAGCCTGCTTGCGAGACAACAGTCTTCCGCAAGTTTCACACTTCATGCCAATGCTATCTTGTCCTCACCAGACTTAGCATCCTCTTTCCCCTTACCGTCTGACCTATCAGCACCGTTTTTCCTCCCCCCACCCCCTTTTCCTTGGTGTGTTTTCATTTAGGGGAGGAAGTTAGGGTTTTCCTTTTTTATTGGAAACTTCCTCTTTCTAACTTCTTAATGAGTAGTTACAAAATTTGATATTACTCAATCATTTCCTAAATTCAGAATTAACAATATTATTAATCTAAACAAAAAATAACAATATTATCTAGTTTGTTTTCTTATAGTGGTAAATAAAATATTTACATCTTTTCCGGGGACATTACATCCTCCCCCCCTAAAATCAAACATCATCCCGATGTTTCCCAACCTCAAACAGCTTTGGATAAGCTTCTTTCATGAACTGTTCATCCTCCCAGGTGGCCTCATCTAGCCTAAAGTGTTGCCATTGCACTTTAACCTAGGTGATGACTCGTTTCCGCAGCATTACTTCTCTCCGCTCGAGTATACTTAGTGGGTCGACCATGAATTCTCCTTCTGGTTCGAACTGAAACAACAAAGTTAAAGTCAAATTTTCCTTTAATATCTTAATTAATAGGCCTACTTAAAATTCTTCTTTACCTGTACATCTTGCCAACTAACTATGTGCTTGGGATCATAAACGTATTTTTTTTATACTAACACATGAAAGACATTGTGGACCCGGATATGGCTTGGTAGGGTGAGTTCGTATGCCACTGACCCAACTCTTGCCAAGACCTGAAACAGTCCACAAGACTGAGGTGCTAGCTTGGTGCACCCACTCCACCCTAGCGTACTCCTTTTTGCCCAAATCCTTACATACATATGATCCCCTACTTGATACTCCTTAAAATTTCTCTTCTTATCAGTGAAACTTTTTTGCCTATCTTGGGCTGCCTTCAAATTAGATAGCACCTTCTTGACCATCTCCTCCATTTCTTTTAACATTTGGGCCCCGGCATTAGTTTGTCCTTTTGTCCCCCCAAATGGAGGGTGTGCGGCATTTTTGTTCGTACAAAACTTCAAACAGACTCATCTGCAAGGAAGTATGATAATCGTCACTATACGCAAACTCAAACAAATGAAAATAGTCCTCCCACCTAGATGGTTGCTGCATCATGTATGCCCTCAGCATATCTTCTACCACTTGATTTACCCGTTCGGTTTGATCGTCTGTTTGGGGATGATAGGAAGTGCTAAAGTTTAACTGAGTTCCTAACCCCTCAAACAGAGTTTTCCAAAAGACTGAGGTAAATTTCACATCATGGTCAGAAATTATAGTTTTTGGTAACCCATGCAGACTAAAAATATTTTGCATAAAAATATGGGCAATCTGTACTACCTTGTAAGTGGATTGCACTGGTATAAAATGAGTTGATTTGCTTAATTTTTCCACCACCACCATGATGGAATCGTTGTTTCTTTTTCACCTAGGTAAACCTGTTATGAAATCCATAGAAATGGTTTCCCATTTCCATTCTAGAATTAGTAGGGGTTGCAACAACCCAGCAGGGTGCTCATCTTCGGCCTTAATTTGTTTCCATTCTAGGCAACGTGCCAAGTGTTCTGCTACATATTTTTTCATGCCTGGCCAATAATACTCTTTCCCGAGTGAAGTAGTCATCTTCTAATACCCTGGATGTCCAACATAAGGACTTCTATGAAATTCATCTAAAATCAAGCATTTAATGTCATTTTGATTGGGCACATACAACCTGTTTTTGTAATTCAGTATGCCAGCAATATCCAGAGTGTAACCTTGTTGATTTTCTTTGCTGGTTAGGTTTTGAACTTGCTGTCCTATTTGCTGATATTTTGAATCTTATTTTCTACCTTTTAATCATTTCATTGAAGGTGGTACGCCCTTCGCTGCTACAAATTTTAGAGAGACACTGCACCTTCCGACTTAAAACGTCCGCTACCCGGTTTTCTTTCACTTTCAGATGCTTAATCTTGAAGTCAAAACCACTTAGAAAATCTACCCACCGTGCCTATCTAGCATTTAAGGTGGTTTGACTGAAATAACTAGTCAAGCTGTGATGGTCCGTCATTAAAATAAACTTTTTACCCATCAATTAGTGGCACCAAATCTTTAAGGCGTGAATAATAGATGCCAACTCCAAATCGTAAGTGGAATATTTCTACTCACGATCCTTTAATTTTCTGGATCCATAGGTGATTACCTTACCTTCTTGCATCAAAACCCCTCCTACCCCTTCCTTACTCGCATCTGTGCACACCACGTAATCCTTACCTGGATCTGCTATGCTTAATATAGGTGTTGTGGTGAGCAGATGCTTGAGTTGTTCAAAACTTTTCTAGCATTCTACAGTCCATTTAAAAGTTTTCCCTTTCTTTTGTAAAGAGGTGATAGGATAGGCCACCATATAGAATCCTTCAACGAACCATCTGTAATAACCTGCTAATCCCATAAAAGATCTTATATCTACTATGTCCTTCGATATTGGCCATTCCATTATGGTGTTTATCTTCTCAGGGTCCACCACGATTCCATCCTTAGTAATAATATGTCCTAAGTACTGAATATGTTCCTTAAAGAGGTCACACTTGCTATACTTGGCATATAATTAATGGTTCCAGAGGGTTTGCATCACAAGTATGAGGTGTTCCTTATGCTCCTCAATATTTCGAGAATATATCAGTATGTTGTCAATAAATATTAATACAAATTTATCTAAATACTGATGAAATATGATGTTCATCAAACACATGAAAGTCGTAGGAGCATTGGTTAATCCAAAGGGTAGTACCACAAACTCATAGTGTCCATAGCGGTTCCTAAAAGCAGTCTTGGCTATATCCTCCTCTTTAATCCCAATCTGATGATATCTGGATCGTAAATCAATTTTTGAAAACACAATTGCTCCTTTTACTTGGTCAAATAGTTCGTCATTCTGGGGCAATGGGTACTTGTTCTTAATTGTTAACTTATTCAATTGTCGGTATTCCATGCAAATTCGAAGGGTTCCGTCCTTCTTTTTGACGAACAACACCGGGGTTCCCCAAGGTGACACACTGGGGTGGATGTAGTTTTTGTCTAACAGTTCCTCAATTACATTTTTAGTTCTGTAAGTTCTGGTGTGCTCATATGATAAGGGGCTCAGGACACTGGAGCTGCCCCTGGTATCAATTCAATAGTAAAATCTATGTCCCTTTTGGGTGGAAGTCTGGGTATCTCCTTCGGGAACACATCTGCAAATTCTTGCACAGCTGGAATATTCTCTAAGGTGGCTGTCTTTTCTTTTGAGTTGGCATAACTAACTTGAATAGCATAAATATGACAACCCTTCTTGATACAATTTGCCACTTGAGAGGCAGTTATTGGTCGAATCTGTATGGGCCTCGGGATGCCTTGCATATCTTGCCCTTCTCCCACCTCATTCTTGTAGTAGATAGTTTTTTTCTTACAGTTTATAATGGACCAGCATTTTTCCAGCCAATCCATGCCTATCAACACGTCATATGATCCAACGGGTAGCATGTTTAGATCTACCATTAGAGGTCGACCTACTATTTCTAGAGGGCAGCTATTAACCTTGGCCAACACTCGTCTCTTTTCCCCTGTTGCCAGTTGTACTAGCGAGGGGTTTTTAAATTTCACAGAGTGTAATTTACACGGTTCCACAACCTTAGGACTAACATAACTTAATGTAGCTCGAGGATCAATTTAAATAGACACGATATGATTAAAAATATTACCTTTGAATTCCACCATAGTCGGCTAGTAATCTGCCTAATGGTCTTCGAGAGCAGCATTAATTTTTGGAATGCTTCGGGCTACATCGCCTACAGTTGATGCTTCATGGATTTGTGACACCTGATCAGTGCCTTTTCGATGAGGACATTTTTTGACGTAATGGGGTCCCCCACAACCCCAACATTGTACTAGGGGCCTCATTGTTCCCTCGTTATTGAGTCTACCAGCTTGCTCACTAATTCTCGATTCAGCTGGTGGCTTAATTTTGAACTGCTTTTTAGGAATATTTGTGTTGTTTTGACCCTTGGAAAACCCTTTGCCAACATTGCCTTTATTTCCTTTATTGCCTGGTGCAATCTTAGTACCTTTCTTGTCTATCCACTTGCTGCCCAAAATTTTACCCTTCTGCTTGCTTTGCTCGTAGCATATCCTAGCCTTTCGTATAACCTCATCCATTGTTTTTGGGTTATTGAACTCAATTCTTTCCCTCATCTTCACAGGTAAATTGCCGACGAACCGCTATACCTTAGCCTTTTCCTCGCGTATGTAGGGTACATATCATAGCAAGGAGATAAATCGGGTGATAAACTCATCCATGGTTTGTTGTCCAAGCCATAGGTCGTGAAATGCCTTCGCTTTCTCATCGTAAAATTATTCTGTCAGATATCTCTCCTTGAAATATTTCTGGAACTTCTCCCAAGTTATACTTTGCTTGCTCACCCCTCGTACAATCTTGACCTCCTCCCACCACAAAGTGGCCTTCCCTTGCAGTTGGAAGATAGCCAACCAGGCTTTTAGATTATGATTGTACTCATATAATTGGAAGTATTTGTTCATGTTAATAAGCTAGGCTTATGTTGCTTCTTCCAACTCTCCATCCAAGTGTGATGGTTTTATCTTCTGGAATTCCCCTTACAATTTTGTCCGTTGTATTTTTTATGTCGGGTGCCCAGAGGCATTATCTGACTTCTCCTCTTGATTCTCTTCCCCACCACCTGTTCCTTCATGCTCTGCATGATAATGTTGTTCTTCAAACATTCATTCCTGCTCAAGGCTCAGAATGATCTTGCACTGATTCTGCTTGTCAGACAGGCTTTTCATAATTTTCTCCTGCTCCAGGGTTAGCCTTGCATTGTCCTCCCATAGGCGAGCCATCTCACTCTTTAATTCTTGAACTATTTCTAGTATTGCAAGCTTCCTCTCGCAACTACACCCATATTTTAGGGTTATTTTCCAGAAATGTTGCAGGCCCTAGGCCAGTCATATTCCTGTGTGGCACCCTGTCTATTCCTCCTATAGAATGTTGTTGTCCTGTTCCTTCTGTACTTAGAAAATTATTAATTCAACAACATTTAGAATTCCAAAAGAAAATAGTAACTAATTTACGGTTCATTTGCCAGAGGTCACAGTTTTGTAACCTTGGCTCTGATACCACATGTCATATCTCCATTGCTGACAATAATTTTTCTTTTAAAAGGTTAGACATACCATTATCTAATCATGATAAACATATAACTTTTAACTTTATCCGGATACCAATTGTTACATGATAATTTTTTATATAATAGGGATATAGATTTATAGTTGTACTGTTAAGTTTGACATTTATGAACTTTATCAATCCACTACAGTCTTAATAATTTTTCGCTCTCACCAAGATGAGACAACTCAGCTCGCACATCGAGCATACCACCCACCCATCCTTTGGTAATTAATCCCTCTGCGATGTCGGTTTAATTGACATTGCAGTTGAGTCAGGTTTTCTCAGGATTCTCCATTGCATCGACGGTGGTAGTCAAGGGTTTTCCATCACATGGTTGGAGGTGTTTCAGGTGGCTTTTCGGTCTCTCTTGCAGAGTTACATGGTTCATTTGTTACCTCTTGCCTTGGCGCTCTACTCAGCTTCCCTGCTCCACTTGTGGGTTGCTCGTTCTGAAGTCTTTGAGCATGGTGCATCGAAATGTTGTAGAGGCAGACGAGGGGTTTCTCGTCCATGGGGTTTGTGAAACCCTACCCATTACCAAGTGAAAGAAGGTTATCATGTAACTTTCACGCATTGTTTTTTTTAAATTGTTTTTTGTCTGGAATTCTAATTCAAATTACTTGAAATCCTTTTGCAAGTTTGTTGGTGGTGAATCCATGAAACACTAGCAGTTATGAAGGTGAGACAGACACCTTACCTAGCATGGCACTTGAAAATTTCCCAAGTAAGTCTTTGGCATCTCTATTACTCTTATCTATGAGGAGAAGGGTTCTCTTGTTTAAGTTGTGGTTTTTGTTTATGATACCAGGAATGAATTCCAACCTCAGGCCTGGAACTGTTTGGATTTCCGTTGTTGGGCTTCTCGCCAATTTCTCATTGCTTGGTGGAGGTTTTTTTTTATGAAGCTGTAATCATTATTGTTCATACGGTCCAGGGCGCACAAAAGCCTCGACCCTGTATTAGTTAACTTAGATTATGACCTATTCTTTTGTAAGGTCAGGAGTCTCTTAACTTGTTACCATGCCGAAAACACTGTGGCTTTCAATGTTGTAATATTACTGAACACTTGTCTTTCCTCATGGTATATATATCTATATGTCTTCTGCATTTATGTTTATGGTACAACTATTTTCCTTTTGTCTGAACAATGTTCATGGAAAATTGATTTCTGTACATAGAGGCTAATCCTGTTTGATATCGATACTTATTTTCCAGGTGTTTATACTATTCTTCATGGAAAAAAATTGTGTTGTTTGCGTTGAACGTTTATTTTATATATGCATGGCAATTTCTGTTGTGGCAATTCTGAGCTTAAATTTGGGTTTGAATGAGTTGTTCTATTATCGCTTAGCAGAAATGAATAAACTAACAAGTTTTTTTCTACAATGGCCATGATTTTGGAACCTCTGGAATACTTAGATAATTTCCTTTGGTTATATGTAGTTGGGTTCTGGGTGCAAACAGGGCCTCAAATTTGCATGGATTCCTAAGTTAAACAACACTCATTTACACAGGTTATTCTTAAGTTAAAAAGAAAGTTCTCATTCACTCAGATTATGCTCAAGTTACCTTAAAATGCTTAGGTTACATTAATAGGTTCACTTTCACACAGAATACTCTTAAGTAAATTTATACTTGCTGTATATTCCATGGAACTCTTATGTCATGTTTATATGTGTAACCATTATGCACAGAAATTTCTATGATTTTCTATATGCATGGAACTTACCGCCGCATTACTCTGTATATGAATAAGTGCAAATAAGGGCGGTATGAAGTATGATAATTAACTCATAGTTAATACATTGAGTGACTACATAATCTGTGTTACTAATTTCTCAAAACACAATTAAAATAAGTATATCATTAAGAAAATATGGCATGAAGTGAATACTTAACACAGTTAGTAAAATGATTGACTTCTAAATTGGTGTGTCCAATTTTCCAAAACACAATTAGAATAAGTATACCACTAAGAAACTTTCATAAAATGGGGTCTGAATAAAGAAATATTAGAGCTTTTTTTTATCAAAATGGGATGAAGAAAGATATTGTGAAATTAAGTATACCACTAAGAAACTTTCATAAAATGGGGTCTGAATAAAGAAATATTAGAGCTTTTTTTTATCAAAATGGGAGGAAGAAAGATATTGTGGAATTTCCAAAAAATCAGATTAATTCATGAAAAAATATAAAGATTTTTTTTATTAAAAGTATAAAATAGCTCAATTGTTAATGGCCATGGAAATGAAGTTTCACCGGAAGTCTTGTTCAAATCTTGTGCTATCCCTCGATCTGGGTGAGAAGTTGGACATGATTTAGATATACTCCTACCAAGCTTATATATATATATGTTTGTTAAAAATAACTTTATTATAAAAATGATAATGAGAATCTCAATATGTATTTTCTATTTTTATTTTAATAAGTTGATGTTTTTAATATTTTTGTCACCGCTACTTTCAATTAAAAAAATCAGCTTTTTTTTATTATTTCAAAAAATATTTTCAAAAATTATGTTAATCGGTGTGTTTATTTTGAAATAAGGTTTTAAAATTTTAATTTAATTATCAATAATTATTAGGTGGATGGTAGAGATTTAGTGTCCTTGGAATATTCTAAAATATTCTTAATAATAATCAATAATTTAAGGATCGAGATTTATCTCACAAATAGTTATTCAGTTTTTGTCTTTTTAATTAAATTAACTAATTAAAAATGTCAAAATATATTTTCAAATAATTATGTTAATCAGTGTGTTTATTTTGAAATAAGGTTTTAGAATTTTAATTTAATTATCAATAATTATTAGGTAGATGGTAAAGATTTAATGTTCTTGGAATATTCTAAAATATTCTTAATAATAATGAATAATTTAAGGATTGAAATTTATCTCACAAAGAGTTATTCAATTTTTGTCTTTTTATTAAATTAACCAATTAAAAATATCAAATTAAAATATAGTAATAAAATTTTATTTTCATATATATTTATTGATTTTAACCCTATGAAATATATTATTAAATAATATTCTGATTTATCAATCACACATTAATATTATATAATATATATTTTTCATTTTAAACTCCAGACCCTAATACAATATTATGGTAATATTGTTGTGTTATGTAATATCCTATTATATATTAATAGGAATATTTATATGTTCACATTATTGCTTAATTCTAATTTTACCCGGAATATTCAATGTTTCAATAAGACAAAGTTACATAAATGCCCATGCGGTTCAGTTCATACCTCCATGTTTTCGGTCATACGTACATGTTTTACCCAACGGGAGGGCCGTGGTTTCGTTGACCCACCAAATACCAAAGCCGTATATTAGCACAACTGTATTTATGTGTGGTACATGCAGATATATAGCCGTTTATCACAAATTAAACATTTAGGAACCATTGATGTCAAATTCTATTTGGGAATATATTATTTTATTATCATAATTTTATTAATCAATTGTAATATATTATTTTTAATAATAGATAATTAATTTATATTTATAAATAATAATAATAATATAAATTATTTTATAATTAGCAAGAAAATGTGTGTTGGTACTGTAATTAGCCAATAAGTTTAAGTTTTTATATATTGAATGATGGAAAATTTAATCCCCTATTAATCAAATTAAAAAGAAAAAAAAATACTAATTAATGGAGTTGTCTATAATGCGATTTTTTGGAGATTCCGGTGACAGAATCCGGTGGAAGAAATTAGATTAAATCTTGATTTTTAATAGTTAAAATGGTTTTTTAACTGCATATTTGGATTCAGCACCCTGAAAAACCCTAGGGATTGTGCAGAAACTAGCTATCAAACTTGGGATTCCAATAAATTGTTGCCGGATTTTGACAAGAAAAACCTGCGGGAAAAGCTTTCAAAAAGTCTCATTATAGACAACTGCCTAATTAACTATCAAAACAAAACATATTGTAATTAACACTTTCCATTCCACAATGATATTAATATAAACAATCAATTTTTTTATAAGAAAATTTTATTATTTTTATTATTCAATTTTAAGGTCAACCATTTCACTACTAAGTCTATGAAGGCATAGTCTATGAAAGACTACATACTCTACTAATTAACTATCAAAATAAAACATATTGTAACTAACATTTTGCATTCCACAATGATATTAATATAAATAATCAATCTTTTTATAAGAAAATATTATTATTTTTATTATTCAATTTAAGGTCAACCATTTCACTACTAAACCTATGTAGGCATAGTCTATGAAAAACTATATACTCTACTCCTCTAATTTTGAACTTATGATTTTTTTACTTTCCATTCCACAATGATATTAATATAAACAATCAGTTCTTTTATAAGAAAATTTTATTATTTTTATTATTCAATTTTAAGGTCAACCATTTCACTACTAAGTCTATGAAGGCATAGTCTATGAAAGACTACATACTCTACTAATTAACTATCAAAATAAAACATATTGTAACTAACATTTTGCATTCCACAATGATATTAATATAAATAATCAATCTTTTTATAAGAAAATATTATTATTTTTATTATTCAATTTTAAGGTGAACCATTTCACTACTAAGTCTATGAAGGCATAGTCTATGAAAGACTATATACTCTACCCCTCCAATTTTGAACTTATGATTTAAAAAAAAAACACACTCTTAACCATTAGGCCCACTTAAATTTTTAAATATATTTTATATTCATCTCACACACAAGATTTGTATTAAACCACAAAACTAATCAACTATGGTGATATTTTAGTAGTTAGAACATTGTTGCCCCCAACAACCCCTAAGATTAAATAAATTGCTA
The DNA here is from genome assembly GCA_000404065.3 of Pinus taeda. Lineage (NCBI taxonomy): Eukaryota > Viridiplantae > Streptophyta > Pinopsida > Pinales > Pinaceae > Pinus > Pinus taeda. The sequence continues at coordinate 239,895 of APFE030131956.1, read as the reverse complement.
ATATTTTTCCATATTACACTGACATGAGTGAAGTTAAATATGTCACCTCACCCATGACGGATGCCAGAGTATTCTAGAAATCCACGATCTATTTCAATGACATGGGTGAGGTTAAATACATAGGTTAAATATGTTACCTCACCCATGACGGATGAGTATTCCATAAATCGACAATCTATTTCAAAATGCTTACTGTTGGCCCCCGGGCTGGTTTCCATTGGTTTCGCTTGTTAAGTTACAAATCTTTTTAGTATATATAACATATAGGCAGTTGACTTGAGTTCTTGTTTGCTACTCATAATTTTTTAATATATTGCTTACAAACTTTTAAATCAAGGTTTTTAAATCACCCTGATTTAAAAATAAATAAAAATGGTAAAATGAATACTCTCCATGAACTCACTCGTGGTTACCTATCATAGCCTGCTCAGGTACTCAAGCGTCAACGGCAGCTGGACATGACGGTTAGCCACACATTTATAATGGTACCCACTAGACAATGGCTCGACACAATCAATATTTCGTTTCCATAAGAATGTTCAATACGGTGCCTGAGAAAGTAAAGAAGCCAAAAGCATACGTGGTCTGGTCTTACTCTATCTTTGATAATTACTAACTGTCACAAGCTGGCGATGGAGCTTAAGGGCTTTCCTCTGTATACGACACTGGAAAAGAAATCCTTCATATACAGAGTTTATGGCTGCGCCCACTTTTCTGCAATAATTGGTCTCATATATTATCGGCTGATGCATATCCCGAGTGAGGATTATTGGCCATGGATTGTGACATTTGTGGCAGAACTAGGCTTCGCCTACGGTTGGATTTTGGAGCAGGCCGTCAGGTGGCGGCCTGTTGAGCGAAAAGTCTTCCCAGAAAGACTTTCTAAGAGGTAATAATCTGCTCATCTATCATCCATCACGACCACAATTAAATATGCTTTTAAACGTTATGGGGGTTAATAGTTTGCTCATCTATATGCTTATGAGGGGTAATAATTTACTCATCTATGCTTTTTAGACATTTTCATGGGTATGTTAAATGAATATAATTTATTTCGTGAAAATGGGCAGGTTTGAGAACGATCTACCGCCTGTTGATATATTTATATGCACCGCTGATCCCATCAAAGAACCCCCACTGACTGTCATAAACACAGTACTCTCGGCTTTGGCTGTAGACTATCCTGTAGGAAAACTGTCATGTTATGTTTCTGATGATGGAGGATCCTCGCTTACATTTTATGCTCTCTTGGAAGCTTCACGTTTTGCAAAGATTTGGCTTCCATTTTGTTATAAGTATACCGTACAAGACAGATCACCAGAGGCATATTTCTCGGCAAGCCCTGCTCAGGAAAACGAAAATATGTCCTTCACTAAAGAATGGAAGAGTGTAAAGGTAAAAAAATTATTGTCTTTTTAATCAAAGGAATTGATAACCAGGTTGGGCTAGATTATTAGGTAACATTATATTTTGAGGTGAAACCACATGACCAATTCTAATACATCGTTTATTGAATATATCGTAGCAGCGATTTAAAACATATATCATATACTTCAAATAATACTTCACACTTCTGAACAAATAACATAGTGAACGCCAATTGAGTTGCGACCGAGCGCTCTCTTATTTATTTATTTTGTTCCACATCCTTATTCATGCAGCTCTTCTTTTGTTTTATTATTTCTATCAGAAAGTCTATTTGGAAATGAAGGATCGTATCAATAACGCCGTGGAGATGGGAAGTGTTCCACATGACAAACAGAAAGAACACACGGGCTTCAAAGACTGGATTTTGGGAAGTACTAGCCGAGATCATCCGAGTATTGTTCAGGTACTCCTATGAACCTTGTTTGATATGTGCAGATGCCCGTGCTAACATTAGTTGAAATCACCAAAATTTCTACTTATACATTTGTCGATTATGTCTTCTTATCTACGAATCTTTCGAATGTATATGCAGATTCTACTGGAGAACGGAGACGACAAGGACATTCAGGGTAATGATCTGCCCAGCCTTATTTATGTCTCCCGTGAAAAGCGGCCAGGAATTCCTCACCATTACAAGGCCGGCGCTCTTAATGTTCTGGTAATATTTGCAATCTTCTGGTAATATTTGTCTTGTTTTAGAAATGTGGTCACCTCATATTACGGCTGGTTTGTGATGTCGACAGATTAGAATCTCCGGCTTAATGAGCAATGCTCCCTTTATTCTCACTCTTGATTGCGACATGTTCACCAACAATTGTGAAGCACTTCGGCAAGCCATGTGCTTTTTCTTGGACCCACAAACAGGTCACCAGTTTGCGTACGTCCAATTCCCTCAAGGCTTTCATGGCATCACAAGGAACGATCTGTACGCAAACCATCACTTGAGGTTTGTCCATGTGAGTATAATCCGCACCTTTTACCAGTAGGATCTTAAGTTGCCCAACCATGCATTGAACCTAACAGGGAAATAGTCACTTTCAGTGTCAATTTAAAGGAATGGATGGTCTCGAAGGTCCACCATACGCGGGCACTGGATGCATTCACCGCCGGGATGCTTTATGCGGGAAGGAAGTAAGGCATGCGTCCTCCAAATCGCTTAAAGCCTATTCCATTTCTAGAGCTCAAAGGAGTCCATCCAAGATGCTGAAAGATGCAAGGGATCTTGCCAATTGCGCCTGCGAGGAGAAGACCCTGTGGGGCAAAGAGGCAAAATTCCAACCTGCAGTTTTATTTTTAATTCACTTTTAAGTTACGTACTCTCTATATATATCCCTGAAATTGAACTTCATAAATTGCAGGTTGGCATGATTTATGGCTGTGCTGTGGAAGATGTATTGACAGGTTTCGTTATACAGTGCAGAGGGTGGAAATCTATCTACTGCAGTCCAAGGCGAAAAGCATTTTTAGGTGGCGCGCCAGTGAACATGAATGACACACTCATTCAAATCCAAAGATGGAGTGCCGGATTAATGGAGTTTTTCTTGAGTAGGTTTTGCGCATATGTTTATGACTTTCAACGGACAAGTATAACCCATTGTATGTGTTATGGTGTTTGCTGTCTATGGGCTCCCTCTTCTTTATATATATTCTGCTACGGTTTACTTCCTGCCCTCGCCATGTTTAATGGAGTATCATTATTTCCCAAGGTAATATTTTCCTTATCAAATTCGTCCATATTTTTACATCACAGACCAAGACGAAGTCCTCATTTTCATTACTGATGATTATAAGTTTGTGGCAATGAATAGGCTTCAAATCCATGGTTCATCCTCTTCGTGTCATTAGCAGGATCTGCATATGGGTACAGTCTAATAGAGTTTTTGTTCATCGGGGGTTCGTTTAAGAGTTGGTGGAACGAACAGAGGATGTGGATGATTAAAGGCGTGTCATCCTATTTGTTTGCTTTAATCCAATTTGTTTGCAAGATGCTCGGTTTATCGGAGGTAGGCTTCGAGGTGACAAGCAAAGTAGTGGATAACGAAGCAACCAAAAGATACGAGGACGAAATGTTGGAGTTTGGTGTGGCATCTGCTATGTTTGTCCCACCAGCAACTTTCGCAATAATAAACTTGGTATCGTTGGTCCGTGGACTAGCAAGAATCATGCGAGAAGGATATCACGCTTTTGACTGTATGATTTTGCAGTTAGTTTTGTGCAGCTTCATAGTCATAATTAGTTATCCTATATTCGAGGCGATGTTTATGAGGAAGGATAAAGGGCGAATACCTACTTCCATTACCGTTGTCTCCATCTTTGTTGCAGTTTCTGCGTGTTCTGTAACTTCCACGCTCATTCCGACCTGGTGAAAAATCCGCCGGAAGTAGTTGAAAAAAACGTTTGGTCGAAGACTCTCTGTTCAATGTTCAAGTATGCATCTGCCTTAGGTTTTTAATTTACTTCGTGTAGTTTCAGAGATTTGGACTAGAATAATTGTGTCATAGATATGGACTATATTAGTGGAGATTCATTCAATTCGATATTGAAGCAGGTCATCTTAATTTACTGTCTTTGTATAAGATAAATTACATGGTAACAGTAGTTTGAATGGCTGAGAATTGTAAAATGGAATATTGAACATCGAATCCACTGGCGTGGAATGTGCCACTTTATTCTGGGATACACGACGTTATGACACATGTAAACATTGCGGTAATTTGTCTTTCTGCTCCTATTCTTATTTTGCTTCTTCCCATCCTTATTGCCACACCGGTAATCAAATTCTTATTGACACAAGTTTTTTCTTTCAAACTTGATCTGATGGTAATTTGGGAATTTAACCAGAGTGAAGGAAAAGTATTAACTCTTCAATCATAATTTTAATTGAGGCATGTCTAACTTGGGTAAAATTATCGAGCCTGTCTAAATCTGGCTTAAGGAAAATTACTTTGGCTCTTCCATTTAACTTGGAATTTTGACTGGTACCCAATTATCGAGTCTGTCTAAATCTGGCTTACAGAAAAATACTTTGGCTCTTCCTTTTAACTTGGAATTTTGACTGCTTGCATAACCTATGTCTTCATCAAGTTATAATTACGGAGTAAAGCGTTTCCTTTTGAAAACAACTTCTCTGATTGTGACTGTCACTGTGTCACTCTCTGCACCATCAGATCACATGTTAAATGATTGAAATGTTGAAATCAAATGTTAGATGACTCTTTTATTTAGACAACTACCTACCTAATAACTAACTTACTAAATTAATCTCTCTTGCACCAAGCTATGATATACAAGGTCGATTCGCAGTTCTCTGTTGCTACCCTTAGCCAAATGCTTGATATACAAGGTCGATTTGCAGGTCTCTGTTGCGACCCTGAGCAAACGTTGAATGTGATCCTCCTTGGTATCGGTTTGATTCCAATAAGACGGTTACCCTCGGGACATGGACTGTCATCGGCAACCTTACAGCGTGAGCGTGAGCATGCTTTATATACAAGGTGGATTTGCAGGTCTCTGTTGCGACCCTAAGCCAAACGTTGAATGTGATCCTCCTTGGTGTTGGTTTGATTCCGATACAACGGTTACCCTCGGGACATGGCCTGTCATCGGCAACCTTACAACGTGAGCCTGAAAAGGGAGCCTGAAACTGGGTGTGTAATGGAGGAGGGCAGGGCGGTTTTCTGAGTATGCTTCTGAGTATTTTTTTAACATTGCATAATTTTAGTCTACTTACACTCTGCCAATATTGTGGGTTATACTTTATATATTATGTTTTGCAGAATTGGTATTATGTATTTGATTTTCTCCTTGAATATGAGAGAATTTTCTTGAAATTTATTTTCTTATTTAGTATACTTTCCTTGTAAAATTTTCCCTGCAACTATTTGTGTGTTTTAAACTATGCTTATTTCTATGCTGATCTCCACATACCTGCTGGAGCCGCTAAATTCTATGTGTTTCTTTTTGTGTTGAGCTTCATTTACTTGCAGGAGCCCCTTGAATGTAATGTGTTTCTTGAAAAAATATTCAGCATCTTTTGATGGTCTGTTGGAGCCGCTGAATGCGATGTGTTTATTTTTGTGTTGAACTTCATTTACTTCTAGGAGGTGGTTGAATGCAATGTAATTTTTTTCCCTGTTAAATTAGGAGGTGGTTGAATGCAATGTAATTTTTTTCCCGGTTAAATTTCATTTTCATGGTGGTGTAGTTTTAACGTAACGTGTTTCTTGAAAAAATATTTACCATCTCTTTCGATTGTCTTCTGTAAAGAAAATACAATTAAGCCAATAAGCAGCATAATTACCAAATTCAGTGAAATTGGAAGAAAAAATTCAAAAAAAATCGGTTCTGAATGAATTCGCCCCTTCGAAGTTCGGTACGGCATATTTACAGTTTTCCACGTGCCCATCCGCTCTTCATAAACCCTCTAGCATCCATAAAATTGCATATAACTTTCCATTAAAGGAGCATCCATGAAATTGCATATAACTTTCCATTAAAGGAGTTAGATTTAGCGTATTCTGTTTAGAGGCACAACGTAGCGTACTCTTCAAATTCCTTTTGGACCGATGAGATGGCAGCTTACATCTTCATGAATGGTTAAGCTGGTTGGGTAACGCCCCGTTGACTTCTTATAAAATAGATTTTTTCAAGGTAAAGAGTTATGGTTTAGGATTTGCAAAGTAAATTTCTCAAGAAGGTTGTTAAAAAAATTTGATAGTTAGTAGAAGTGGTAACGCCCCGTTGACTTTTTATAAAATAGATTTTTTCAAGGTAAAGAGTTATGGTTTAGGATTTGCAAAGTAAATTTCTCAAGAAGGTTGTTAAAAAAATTTGATAGTTAGTAGAAAGTGATAGAATATATGATGGTTTTGCAAAATATATATATTATATATAATATAATATAATATAATAGATTTATTAAATAAAAAATAAAATATTTGATAGAGAAAAATTGATTAAAAAAATAATTTAAAAAATATTATTTATAATGTTTAAAAGTTTTGTTTATTATTTCATTATATTAAAAATATCAGAGAAAAAAGTTGATAAAAAAAATTATTGATAATTTGATTTAATATTATATTGTAAATTTAATAATTTTAAAATTTTTGGTTAAAAACAATTTATTTAAGTATCTGTAAAATGTCTATTTTATAATTTTTATAATATTGAATTTTTTTCTTATTAAATCAAATTCAAATTTGGTAATTATGGGTAAGGAGATAGCTAATTAGGCTTGACTTAAAGTTTTATTTGCTAGTTTAAAGTTTCCTTACTAAAATCTTGAAATACAAAGTGCAAAATGGACAACCTTGAATACTTGAAATACAAAGCATAGAATGCACAACCTTGAACCTTGAATACCTAAAATACAAAGCCTAGAATACACAACCTTGAATAAAGCATCTCGACTATCACTATAATTGTAACACACCAAAATACACATTATTAATACCTGAAATACAAAGCCTAGAATGCACAACCTTGAACCTTGAATACCCAAAATACAAAGTGTAAAACACACAACCTTGAATAAAGCATCTCGACTATCACTATAATTGTAACACAACAAAATACAGATTATTACACAATCTTTTGTTAAACGATATATCTTTATAACTTTATGTCCATTCAATTTCAAAACAATCTTCTATCAAAAAAACATGTATTTTTTATATTTTTATGTATGTGCATTCGATTTCATAACAATCTTCCATCAAAAAAGTATTTTTATATTTTTATGTGCTTTGTTTTTCAAACGAGGTTTTGTAAAAAACTTTACTTTGGTTATTCAATTTGTTCTAGAAACATACACTCGGCCAAATCTTTATTAAAATGAACCAGAAACCGAAAGTCCTATTGTTGTTCTGCTTTCTCCATTTTACATTAAGATTTCATTTTTGCTTGTGTCTAAACATTCATTCTCATTCTCTTCTATTAAAGTGATATTCACATTTATTCTCATTCTCTTTTATTAAAATGATATTTAAGTTAAGACTAGTAAAATCTAGTTCCATCTAATATGCTCCAATATGAATAATGTAAATTAAGTAAATAGAAATCTCTTAGAAAGGTGACATATTTTCATTTTAATGTATTTTGGAATTAAGGAATATCTAATTTCAATGAGAGTGATGTAAGTTAATTCCCGATATGAATAATGTAAATTAAAAATCTCTTAAAGAGGTGACATATTTTCATTTTAATGTATTTTGGAATTAAAGAATATCTAATTTCAATTAGAGTAATGTAAGTTAGTTTCATTTAAACAATGTTAATTTTTTTTCATTCTTAGAAGAGAGTTTTTATACTTATAATAAACTTTATTTTTTTCTATAATTTTTTATTGCATTACATTTTTTTAAATTTGATTTAATATTTTTTAATATTATTTTTGTTTTGTAAAATGAGTCTTTACCTCTATTCAAACAAGCTTTAGCATTACATTGGTTTTGGATGGAGTTTAAAATTGTTTTAAGAAACTTCTTATTTTCTATGTTGCTAAAAATTTAACTTATTCAACTCATAGTTGTATTTTCAATGGGGAAGATTTATTCTCTTAAAATGTTTAAGATAAGGTGTATTTCATTTGATATTAAAATTATAGGTAATAAATATTTTTGGATATATTTATCTCAAAATTTTCATCCATTTAAAATAGCCAGAGCAATGAGAATGTCAAAACGAAGTTTTCTTAATTCCATGTACAAAATGTTTTTATTTATAATTGTTTTGTAAAAATACAAAATAGTTTTTTCACCATCCATTTAACTTTTTCCAACATTATAGTTCCATTTAAATTGTGTAACTATGTTTAGATTGGAAAGAGTGTATGTAATAGTAATTGTTATTGATGAATTAAACTATAATTGAGTATCCCTAGAATCATAGTGATGGAATTTCTAGCCCAAATTGTTTTATAGCCCTAGAGGGAAGTGAGATATCATAAGAGGCTACTAAGTAGAAAAAAGGAATTGAGATGTCATAAGAGGCTACTAAGTAGAAAACATGATTCCATTCATTAGGTTGTGCAATGTGATGGAGAAAGAAGACTATTGATTGGAATTGATGTAGGTATAAAAATGTCTTTGAACTTGGGAACTGCGCATGTGAAAATGATTAGATCCAACCATACTAAACTTTATTTCTATAATTCATAGCCTCATGTTGTAGGAGCCTATAGATTGAAGGAGCACCATGCTTCTATTTCTAGTTGGTACATAATTCATAGAAAAGTAAGTATTTATGATTTCTGACCATGCTAAATTATTGTTACTTATGTCATGGTTATATTAGTTTCTAGTTGTTTAGTTTTAGTTTCAAGTTTAAGCTTACATATTTAATTTATGGTGTCATGGAGACTAAATGGCCTAATTATATCATATAAGCATGCTTCATCATGCATCGCTAGTGCGGCCATGTAAATTAAATGGATCATCAACACCAATTGGCATCTAAACACTCAAACATTTCACATTTCTTAAGACTAAAAGCTCTAATTAAAATTCTAAAGCATGCATCACTAGTGCGGCCATATAAACTAAATGGATCATCAACACCTATAGGCATCTAAACATTCAAACATTTCACATTTCTTAAGACTAAAAAAACTAATTAAAATTAGCTAAATTATAAATTTATTTTATATTAATTGAATTTAGGCTTTTGTGATCTATATTACGAAAAGTAAGAAAACACATATAAACATACATCAGCATGCATCACTAGTGCGGCCATGTAAATTAAATGGATCATTAACACCAATAGGAATCTAAACACTCAAACATTTCACATTTTTTAAGACTAAAAACACTAATTAAAAATAGCTAAATTATAACTTTATTTTATATTAATTGAATTTAGGCTTTTGTCATCTATATTATGAAAAGTAAGAAAACTTAAGAGAATACAAATAAATATCACTTTAATGGAAGAGAAGAAGAATAATAATAATTATTATTATTATTATTAATTCAACCATGTTTATTTTAGTATTTTTAATATTTATTATAGGTTTTGTATCCATTGGGTTTATAACATTAGTTTCTTTTGTTTATTATTACCCAAGGGATAAATACTAAAATCCCAAGGGATTATGAACCAATGGGAATAATATTATAAACTCAAGGAACTAATAAACCCAACCGTTTAATATTATAAACCCAAGGAATTAGTGAACCCAATGGATAAATATTAAAAACATAAGGGATCAAGAAGTGCAAGGAATTGATATTACAAACACAAGAGATTAATAAAGATGACCATGATTGATATTATAAACCCAAGTTAATAATAAACCCAAAGGATTAATACTAAAACACCAAGGGATTATGAACCCAAGGAAATAATATGAAACCCAAGAGACTAATATTATAAACCCAACATTGGTAAACCCTAATATAAATATTAGAAAGACTAAAATAAACATGGTTTATTTTCATGGTGAGACAATCCTTTTCACAAAGTGACATGCAACCATGGTTGACCATGGTTGTCTATGATTGACAATGGTTGACCATGATCGATATTATAAACCTAAGAAAATAAGAAACCCAAGGGATTGATATTATAAACCTAAAGGAATAATAAAACTAAGGGATAAATACTAAAACCCCAAGGGAATAATATTAAACCCATGGGACTAATATTATAAACCCAACATTGTTAAACCCAAATATAAACACTACAAACGCTAAAATAAACATGGTTTATTTTGATGGTGAGACAATCATTTTCACAATGTGACATTCAAACATGGTTGACCATGGTTTGCTATGATTAACAATAGTTGACCATGATTGATATTCTAAACACAAAGGAATAATAAAATGAAGGAATTAATACTAAAACCCCAAGGGATTATGAACCAAAAGGAATAATATTAATACGATGGGACTAATATTATAAACCCAACATTGGTAAACCCAAATATAAATACTACAAACACTAAAATAAACATAGTTTATTTTGATGGTTAGACAATCCTTGTCACAATGCGACATTCAAACATGGTTGACCATGTTTGGCTACGATTTATATTATAAACCAAAGGGAATAAAAAACCCAAAGGATTGATATTATAAACCCAAATGAATAATAAACCTAAGGGATTAATATGAAAACCCCAAGGGATTATGAACCCAAGGGAATAATATTAAGCCCAAGGGACTAATATTATAAACCCAAATATAAATATTACAAACACTAAAATAAACATGGTTTATTTTCATGGTGAGACAATCTTTGTCAAAATGTGACATTCAACCATGAGACTAATATTATAAACCCAACATTGGTAAACCCAAATATAAATACTACAAACACTCAAATAAACATGGCTTACTTTGATGGTGAGACAATTCTTATCACAATGCGACATTCAACCATTGTTGACCATGTTTGGCTATGATAGACAATGATTTACCATGACTGATATTATAAACCAAAGGGAATAATAAACCCAAGGGATTGATATTATAAACCCAAATAAATAATAAACCCAAGGTATTAATAATAAAAGCCAAGGGATTATGAACCCAAGGGAATAATATTAAACCCAAGGGAATAATATTATAAACCCAACATTCATAAAACCAAATATAAATATTAGAAAGTCTAAAATAAACATGATTTATTTTCATGGTGAGACAATCCTTGTCACAATGTGACATTCAACCACGGTTGACCATGGTTGACCATGATTGATATTATAAACATAAGGGAATAACAAACCCAAGGGATTGATGTCAAAACCCAAATAAATAATAAACCCAAGGGATTAATACTAAAACCCAAGGAATTATGAACCCAAGGGAATAATATTAAACCCAAGGGACTAATATTATAGACCCAAGATTCGTAAACCCAAATGCAGATATTACAAAGACTAAAATAAACATGATTTATTTTCATGGTGAGATAATATTTGTCAAAATGGGACATTCAACCATGGGACTAATATGGTAAACCCAAATATAAATATTACAAACACTAAAATAAACATGGTTTATTTTTATGGTGAGACAATCTTTGTCAAAATGTGACATTCAACCATGGGACTAATATTATAATCCCAACATTTGTAAACCCAAATATAAATACTACAAACGCTAAAATAAACATGATTTATTTTGATGGTGAGACAATCCTTGTCACAATGCGACATTCAATCAGGGTTGACCATGATTGATATAAACCTAATGGAATAAATAACCCGACATATATTTATATACAATATACATATGATGTATTATATACATATATTATTCTTATATTTAAAACATTTTATATATATATATATATATATATATATATATATATATATATATATATTATATTATATAATGTTTATCTATATTTTATTTATATATAAATTTATAAATTATTTCAGTTTTTTTGTTAGAGTGAAACGGTTATAAGAGATTTCTTTTAATCAATAAAACACATATATGTAATGTAATAAATTTGAAGATGTTATAAAGATATCTTTAAGTTAAAAATTAATATGAAAATGAGGACGAGGTTGAAAGGAAAAGGGAATATCATTAATTTGGTAATATTTATATTTAGTTTCGTTGGAATGAAAAACATAAGTATTATATTTTTTTTTTATATTTTAAAGAAGAATGTGGGAAATATATTTAAAAAAACATTATTAAAAACTTTAATGGGTAAGATATAAAAGTTATAAAAGTGGGATAGGGAGCGAGGTAGATATTTCGAGAAATATTATTGAGGGTGGAGAAATTTACTGAGATGGTGTTATAAATGTCAAATATTATTTTGATTTGCATTTGTGTAATCAAAAGTGTTAGTTTTTAGTATGTTTGATTGTTAAATTGTACAATTAAGATAATTTTAATGAGATTTTTGGAGAAATACCAATGGAGTGGGGTGGGGTAAGATGTGAGGGAGATATATAGAGAAACTTTGTTGAGGGTGGTGATAGAAGTGGATATATTGTGATAAGCAATCACATTTATCTTGATTAGGGTTTGTCTAATTGAACATATTAGTTATGAGGTTAATGATTAACTTTGTAGTTGGTGCTTTAGATTGTAAAATGCACAATTGGGATAATTTCATGAATAAGTGCAAATAAGGGTGGTATGAAATATGATAGTTGACTCATAGTTAATACATTGAGTGACTACATAATTTGTATTACTAATTTCTCAAAACACAATTAGAATAAGTATATCACTAAGCAAATATGGCATGAAGTGAATGCTTGACACATAGTTAGTAAAATGATTGACTTCCAAATTGGTGTGTCCAATTTTCCAAAACACAATTAGAATAAGTATACCACTAAGAAACTTTCATAAAATGGGGTTTGAAGAAAGAAACATTAGAGCTTTTTTTTTTTATCAAAATGGGATGAAGAAAGATATTGTGAAATTTTCAAAAAATTTAGATTAATTCATAAAAAAATATTAAGATTTTTATTTTTTTATTAAAAGTATAAAATATTGGCAATTGCCATGGAAATGAAGTCTCACTGGAAGTCTTGTTCAAATCTTGTATATACCCCGATCTTGATAAAATTGGACATGATTAAATTGTATTCCACCAAGCTTATATATATATTATATATATATTATAATATTATATATATATATCATAGATATAGATATATGTATGTTAAATAACTTATATTATGTAAATGATAATGAGATTCTCAATTTGTTTTCTTATTTTTATTTAAATAATTTTTTAAATGTTTTTAATACTTTTTGTCACCACTACTTTCATTAATAAAAATTCAATGTTTATTTATTTCAAAATATATTTTTAAATAATATGTTAATCAGATGTGTTTATTTTGAAATAAAGTTTTTAAAATTCTTATTTTTAGATTATCAATAATTATTAGGTGGATGAGTATAGAGATTTAATGATCCAATGAATTTCTTATAAGAATCCAATAATTAAAGATTGAGATTTATCTCACAAAATAGATTATCATTTTTTTTGTTTTTAAATTAATTAACTAATTAAAAAAATTAGTCATATTAACAAGTGCCAGATCACATAAAATTATATACATAGATTTATTTACCCATTGATAATTTAGTTGACTTTTTATGTATATATATATATATATAATTTTCACAATATTTTTAAATCTGATATCTTAATTTAATTAAGATTTAGCAATCATTTAATTTATAATAACATTAAACCTATATAATATATATTTTTATTTTAAATCCATACCCAATGCAATATTATGTAATATATGTATTATGTATTAATTGGAATATTTGTATGTTCACATAATTGCTTAATTCTAATTTTACCCGGAATATTCAATGTTTCAATAAGACAAACTTACATAAATGGCCATGCGGTTCAATTCATACCTCCATGTTTTCGGTCATACGTACATGTTTTACCCAACGCGAGGGCCGTGATTTTGTTGACCCACCAGATACCAAAGCCATCCATTACGACAACTGTATTTATGTGGGGTACATGCAAATAAATAGCCGTTTATCACAAATTAAACATTTAGGAACCATTGATGTCAAATTCTATTGGGAATATATTATTTTATTATTATAATTTTATTTAACCAATTGTAATATAATAATTTTTAAATT
>APFE030131956.1:195714-220492 GCA_000404065.3 Pinus taeda | reverse complement strand
GGAGAATTACTGTGTATATCTCTGCTTTAAAAATGAGTATGGAGAAAAAAAATCATTTAAAACCCTTCTTTATATCACCATTTCTACACTTCAAAACTCTGCTTTAAATCACCATATATATATCTCAGCTCATGTCATTTAAAATTCTGCTATCTCCATATATATCTCAGCTCATATATATCAAAAAATTTAAGATTCTGCTATCTCCATATATATCTCAGCTCATATATATCAAAAAATTTAAAATTCTGCTATCTCCATATATATCTCAGCTCATATATATCAAAAAATTTAAAATTCTGCTATCTCCATATATATCTCAGCTCATATATATCAAAAAATTTAAGATTCTGCTATAATCATATGAATTATTCCCATTTCTACATAGTCATCACTCAGGCTTCTCAAGCCCTCTCAGAATTTTCTGTACTTCGAAATAATGACCATTCTTATCCTGAAGACGCTTGCACTGCCATAAGAACTTGGCATCCTTTTATCACAGCTAATCCTAAACGTTATCACAGCCAGAGAACATGAAAGCTCAGCAAACGAAAGGTTTAGTGTGCTGGCAGGTTATCAGACGACGGTGGTCACGTTTATCAGACGACGGTGGGCAGCAATTGCACAATGGTGGTCACGTTTGCAACTCCGATGGCAATCGGGCATGAGTGTGAAGGCAACTCGCACCAGCACCGGGTATCTTATTTACCAGCACCGTAAAGGCAACTCACAATGGCAGACTTATGGCAAACGCACCACAATAATCAGACTAGCAATCGGCTAATTCAAGGCGTTTCAAGCAAAATTTAAATCGGCTATCCAACTCCACGCAGCAGGTAATCACTTAAGAGGACAGCGAATGCATCCGTTCGGCTCAGAACAGTCAAGGCAAGACTTTTCAGAACAGCGAAAAAAAATCTTCATAACAGTCATACGTTACCTAATTCAAGGTGTTTCCAGGCTTTTGCAGGCAACAGCACTCTCCAGGCAGCGCCAGGCTCCAGGGATGTCAGAGACTGACAAATTCTCAGGCAGGAGTTACTATTTCTGGGACCTGTGCTCTGATACCATGTCAGGCCAGGGTAACTCCAGGCTTAATGAGCGAGAGAAAACTGATTTTTTATTCATTAGGTAACCTATATTTATATATACAAATGAGACGGATCAGTTCATCTTCTGGATGACTGTCCAGTTCACCCATCCGTTTCGGATTAGGTGTCAACAATATTAATTAATTATTTATATTTAATATAATAAATTAGCAGAAATGAGTTGGCAGTGTAAGTAGCAAAAAAAAATTGGTTGGCAAGCTTTCATATATCTAATGATGGAAGATTCAATCCCATGAGAATTAAATTAAAAAAAAAAACCAATTAACTATCAAATAATAGTGTATTAATACTTTGTATCATACAAAAAATAATTTAAACAAAATTATTTATATAAGATTTATTATTATTATTATTACCCAATTTTAAGGTCAGAGACAAGGGAGTATGAAAGCGGAGACCAAATTGGTATATGAGATCTCTTTGTTTGTAGGACAAAAGAGTATGAGATCCCCGTGCAATGATTTCACTGCTAAGTCTATAAAGGACTACATACTCTACCTTTCTGGTTTTGACCCTGTGATCTTTTAGGAGGAAACACATGCTCTTAACCATTAAACCCACTCAAGCTCTTAAATATATTCTATATTCATCTCACACAATATTCTATTAAACCA
The DNA here is from genome assembly GCA_000404065.3 of Pinus taeda. Classification (NCBI taxonomy): domain Eukaryota; kingdom Viridiplantae; phylum Streptophyta; class Pinopsida; order Pinales; family Pinaceae; genus Pinus; species Pinus taeda. The sequence goes on along the minus strand of APFE030131956.1, from coordinate 218,766 downwards.
CAATACTAACTAACAATTATAATAATAAGTAGGAAAATTTAGTGGTGGGAACATTGTTGGCCACAACAGCCCCTAAGGTTAAGTGGATTGCTGATATTTTTCGGTATTAGACTGACATCAGTAAGGTTAATTATGTGACCTCACCCATGACGGATGCAAGAGTATTCTAGAAATCCACAATCTATTTCAGAATGCTTATTGTTGGCTCCCCTGGTTTCCATTGGTTTCGCTTGTTAAGTTGTAATTTTTTTTAGCCTATCTAGGCAGTTGACTTGAGTTGCTGAGTCATAAAATTTTTAATATATTGGGTTACAAACTTTTAAATCAGGGTTTTTAAATCACCCTCATTTAAAAAAATAAAAAAGGTAAAATGTATACTCTCTGTGAACTCAGCCTGGTTACCTATCATAGCCTGTTCAGGTACTGTAGCGTTAGCGTCAACGGGAGCTGGACAGGACGGTTAGCCACACATTTATAATGGTACCCACTAGACAATGGCTTGACACGATCAATATTTCGTTTCCATAAGAATGGACAGAAGGTTGAATGCATCCTAATGTTCAATACGGTACCTGAGAAAGTAAAGAAGCCAAAAGGCATTCCTCTGTAACAAGCTGGCGATGGAGCCTAAGGGCTTTCCTCTGTATACGACACTGGAAAAGAAATCCTTCATATACAGAGTTTATGGCTGTGCCCACTTTTCTGCAATAATTGTTCTCATCTATTATCGCATGATGCATATCCCAAGTGAGGATTATTGGCCATGGATTGTGATATTTGTGGCAGAACTAGGCTTCGCCAACGGTTGGGTTTTGGAGCAGGCCATCAGGTGGCGGCATGTTGAGCGAAAAGTCTTCCCAGAAAGACTTTCTAAGAGGTAATCATCTGCTCATCTATCTCCCAGCACTACCACAATTAAATATGCTTTTAAACGTTATGGGGGTTAATAGTTTGCTCATCTATATGCTTATGAGGGGTAATAATTTGCTCATCTATGCTTTTTAGACATTTTCATGGGTATGTTAAATGAATATAATTTATTTCGTGAAAATGGGCAGGTTTGAGAACGATCTACCGCCTGTTGATATATTTATATGCACCGCTGATCCCATCAAAGAACCCCAACTGACTGTCATAAACACAGTACTGTCGGCTTTGGCTGTAGACTATCCTGTAGGAAAACTGTCATGTTATGTTTCTGATGATGGAGGATCCTCGCTTACATTTTATGCTCTCTTGGAAGCTTCACGTTTTGCAAAGATTTGGCTTCCATTTTGTTATAACTATACCATTCAAGACAGATCACCAGAGGCATATTTCTCGGCAAGCTCTGCTAAGGAAAACGAAAATATGTCCTTTACTAGAGAATGGAAGAGTGTAAAGGTAAAAAAATTATTTTTGGTCTTTTTAATCAAAGGATATGATAACCAGGTTGGGCTAGATTATATACATCGTTTATTGAATATATCGTAGCGATTTAAAACAGATATCATATACTTCAAATAATACTTCACGCTTCTGAACAATAACATAGTGAACGCCAATTGAGTTGCGACCGAACTCTCTGTTGTTTTTTTATTTTGTTCCACATCCTTACACATGCCGTTCTTCTTTTGTTTTATTATTTCTATCAGAAAGCGTATTTGGAAATGAAGGATCGTATCAATAACGCCGTGGAGATGGGAAGTGTTCCACATGACAAACAGAAAGAACACACGGGCTTCAAAGACTGGATTTTGGGAAGCACTAGGCGAGATCATCCGAGTATTGTTCAGGTACTCCTATGAACCAGCTTGCTTCATATGTACAGATGCCGTGCTAACATCTGTAGTTCACAAATGATTCAAATCACCAGAATTTCGACTTATACATTTGTCGATTGTGTCTTCTTCTCTACGAATCTTTTGAATGTATATGCAGATTCTACTGGAGAACGGAGAGGACAAGGACATTGAGGGTAATGATCTGCCCAGTCTTATTTATGTCTCCCGTGAAAAGCGACCGGGAATTCCTCACCATTACAAGGCCGGCGCTCTTAATGTTCTGGTAATATTTGCAATCTTCCGGTAATATTTGTCTTGTTTTAGAAATGTGGTCACCTCATATTACAGCTGGTTTGTGATGTCGACAGATTAGAATCTCCGGCTTAATGAGCAATGCTCCCTTTATTCTCACTCTTGATTGCGACATGTTCACCAACAATTGTGAATCACTTCGGCAAGCCATGTGCTTTTTCTTGGACCCACAAACAGGTCACCAGTTTGCGTATGTCCAATTCCCTCAAGGCTTTCATGGCATCACAAGGAACGATCTGTACGCAAACCATCACTTGAGGATTTGCTATGTGAGTATAATCCGCACCTTTTACCAGAAGGATCTTAAGTTGCCCAACCATGCATTGAACCTAACGGGGAAATCGTCACTTTCAGTGTCAATCTAAAGGACTGGATGGTCTTGAAGGTCCACTATACGGGGGCACTGGATGCATTCACCGCCGGGATGCTTTATGTGGGAAGGAAGTAAGGCATGCGTCCTCCAAATCGCTTAAAGACTATTCCACTTCTACAGCTCAAACGAGTCCATCCAAGACGCTGAAAGACATAAGGGATCTTGCCAATTGCGCCTGCGAGGAGAACACCCTGTGGGGCAAAGAGGCAAAATTCCAACCTGTAGTTTTTTTTTTTTTTAATTCACTTTTAAGTTCCGTACCCTCTATATATATCCCTGAAATTGAACTTCATAAATTGCAGGTTGGCATGATTTATGGCTGTGCTGTGGAAGATGTATTGACAGGTTTCGTTATACAGTGCAGAGGGTGGAAATCTATTTACTGCACTCCAAGGCGAAAAGCATTTTTAGGTGGCGCGCCAGTGAACATGAATGACACACTCATTCAAATCAAAAGATGGAGTGCCGGATTCCTGGAGTTTTTCTTGAGTAAGTTTTGCCCATATGTTTATGGGATTCAACGGACAAGTACAGCTCAGTGTATGTGTTATGGTGTGTTCTGTCTATGGGCTCCCTCTTCTTTATACATACTTTGCTACGGTTTACTTCCTGCACTCGCCATGCTTAACGGCCTATCATTATTTCCTAAGGTAATGTTTTCCTGATCAAATTCCTCCATATTTCTACATCACAAACCATGTCCTCATTTTCATTACTGATGATTATAAGTTTGTGGCAATGAATAGGCTTCAAATCCATGGTTCATCCTCTTTGTCTCATTAGCAGGATCTGCATATGGGTACAGTCTGATAGAGTTTTTGTTCATCGGGGGTTCGTTTAAGAGTTGGTGGAACGAACAGAGGATGTGGATGATTAAAGGCGTGTCATGCTATTTGTTTGCTTTAGTCCAAGTTGTTTGCAAGATGCTCGGTTTATCGGAGGTAGGCTTCGAGGTGACAAGCAAAGTAGTGGATAACGAAGCTGCGAAAAGATACGAGGAGGAAATGTTGGAGTTTGGTGTGGCATCTGCTATGTTTGTCCCACCAGCAACTTTGGCAATAATAAACTTGATATCGTTGGTCCGTGGACTAGCAAGAATCATGCGAGAAGGATATCAGGCTTTTGATTGTATGATTTTGCAGTTACTTTTGTGCGGCTTCATAGTGATAATTAGTTATCCTATATTCGAGGCGATGTTTATGAGGAAGGATAAAGGGCGAATACCTACTTCCATTACCGTTGTCTCCATTTTTGTTGCAGTTTCTGCGTGTTCTGTAGCTTCCACGGTCATTCCTACCTGGTGAAAAATCCGCCGGAAGTAGTTGAAAAAAACGTTTGGTCGAAGACTCTCTGTTCAATGTTCAAGTATGCATCTGCATTAGTTTTTTAATTTACTTCGTGTAGTTTCAGAGAATTGGACTAGAATAATTGCGTCATAGATATGGACTATATTAGTGGAATTTCATTCAATTATTTGTTGAAGAAGGTAACCCATGTGCCCGGCGTGGCGTGTGTTGAAGCAGGTCATCTTCAAATTCTGGCTTTGTATAAGATAAATTACATGGAAACAGTAATTTGAGCTTTGAATGGCTCAGAATTGTAAAATGGAAAATTGAACATCCAATCCACTGGCGTGGGATGTGCCGCTTTATTCTGGGATACACGACGTTATGACACATGTAACATTGTGGTAATTTGTCTTTCTGCTCCTTCCTTCTCCCCACTCGTATTGACACCCCGGTAATCAAATTCTTATTCACACAAGTCTTTTCTTTCAAACTTGATTTGATGGTAATTTGGGAATTTAACCAGCGTTAAGGAAAAGTATTAACTCTTCGATCATAGTTTTAATTGTGCCAGGTCTAACTTGGGTAAAATTATCGAGCCTGTCTAAATCTGGCTTACAGAAAATTACTTTGGCTCTTCCTTTTAACTTGGAATTTTGACTGCTTGCATAACTTATGTCTTCATCGGGTTATAATTTAGTGTATTATAAAATCATCAATTAGTTACGATGGCAAATTCAATTAATCACATAACTTTATTTTCATCCTTAAATAAATAAATAAGTTAAGTCGAATATGTTTCGACCCTTGGAACTTTAATTAGCTAAATTCTGAATTCATTAGTGAATAGCTAAATTTAGCGGAAGCACTAAAACCATAGCAGAAAGAGAAAAACTTTGATAAACTTGTCGGGAAAACCAAAGAAGCCTAGAACCATCTCATCGACAGAACCGTTAGATCTAGGGTCATCGCGTGGCATAGAAAAATGGGCGTTAATTAGCGGAAAAGTGGTTTTTGTAGGCGGAAGCAGATTCTCGTGCAACGTCAAAACCATAAATGGTTTCGAGTAAACGTACCCAATGAGGTTTATGAACCATATCTTAATTAGTTGAAATCCGTAGGTGATGAGGACCATTCATTGAATCTGAGATCGAACACATATCGCGTCGAAACATGCACAGGTGATAATTTGGAAATCGGACGCGATGAGAATTTATTTAGCAGGCTTAAACTATCATTGAGACTGTGATTTGGACCGTTCATTGCGGGATTGATCGGACGGTAATCGCGTGCGAACATGTGTGGAGGTTAATGGCCTGAGTAGAACCGAGAAGTTTATAGACACAAGTTTATTTCATTTGGGGTCCAGCCTTGTGTGTTCGAAATGGGACTGACATTCATTAGCGGGTTATGTGTTATTTCGTTGTCTGGTGATTGGTCGGGTTTTTGTTAAAATCCACCAATGTAAAGGCTTTCAATGTAAATGTGGGCCCATAACCCATAGGTCCACGTACAAATTAAGTGAAGATGTAGCTTTACTGCGTAACTGCAATTTTTCTCGCGTCATTAGTTGTAGCAGAGCAGGGAAAGGTCTTCCGAGAGAAGAAAGAAGATTTTGTGTGCGAAAGAAGGAGGTATAGTTATGTTGAAGACTCTTGAGTTTGTGGTCTTTAGAAGAAGCTGAGAAGATTGTAGCAACCTAGAGCATTGAGTGCTCCAATGGTTCACAGAAGAGATAACTAGAGAGATCTCGAAAGACTAAGCTAGGAGAGAAGCTTGGTGAGGTATCATGTAGTAGAGAAGACTGTTACTGCAGAGGTTTTGTTGTAGCTCACAGAAATATCATGAAGACATATCCACCGAGGAAGTGGGTAGAATTGCTAAGGGATGAAGGAGAAGCATATGACTAGGAGGTCATTAATTTTTGTACCTCGGGAATCTGATGCAGAAGCATCTAACCATGCTAAATCAAAAGTAAAAGTTAAAGCTGTGAAACGGGAAACATGTACAATCATTGGAAACAGGGGCAAATTCGGTTTAAACATAGCAAATTTGATGGAATTGATAAGTCTCGAGAAGAGTTAATTTAATGTAATTATTTGCCATGTATAAGAATAGAGAGATTTAAGCGTTTTGTGAGAGGAAATCGTGGATCTGAGATGATCCACGATTATGTAATTTCCTATATAAAGAGAGCATAGACAAAGAGTAAGAATACAATGTAGTTGATGGAGAAGTTATGCCTAAGGCTGAAATGCCGTAGATTGTAATCTAGTTCTGTATATATATAATGGAAGTATTGTGTGAATTTTGTGTGTTTGTGTTTACAGATATATCCTTAACTATGAGTTAAATTATCTGTTATGAGTTGATTGATCGACCGTCGATCATTATAAGGATCGATGACGATCCAATGTTTATATGGTATCATAGATTGTGTGTTGTATGGAGTATGTGAGTGCTTTAATGAGTATGGCAGAGATAGACTATGTTTGAAAGCGAATTTCATAAATACGCAGAGGATCAAAGACGTAGGCAGAAAAGAATGGGAACCGTTGGATCATTTAGATCGACAGATATTAATGGAGGAAGAGGAATCTGGAGGAGCCGTCACAGCCGTCTGATGGACGAAGATCTACGGTCATCGCATAGCATAGAAACATGGGCGTTAATTAGCAGAAGAGTGGTTTTCGTAGGTGGAAGCAGATTCTCGCGCAGTCTCAAAACCATAAGTGGTTTCCAGAAAATGGACCGAATGAGGTTTATGAACCATATCTTAATTATTTGAAGTCCGTAGGTGATCAGGACCATTCGTTGAATTCGAGATTGGACAAATATGGCGTCAAAACATGTATGAGCTATAATTTGGAAATTGGACGCGATGAGCATTTATTCAATAGGCTTAAACCCTCGTTGAGATCTGGCGATCGGGACCATTCATTGTGGGAATGATTGGCGATAATCGCATGCGAACATTTGCGGAGGTTAATGGTCTGAGCGGAACCAAGAAGTTATAGATGTGGGTTTATTTCATTTGGGGTTCGGTCTTGTGCATTCGAAGAGGGACCGGCGTTCATTTTTGGGTTATGTGTTATTCCGTTGTTTGGTGATTGGTCGGATTTATGTTAAAATCCACCAATGCAAAGGGTTCTGATGTAAACATGGGTCCATAACCCACAGGTCCACGTACAAATTAAGTGAAGATGCAACTTTACTACGTAATTGCAGTTTTGCTAGCATCAATCCTCCTTCTTCCAACCGAAAATTGACATGTTGGCTTCATCTTCATCCAAATCCCACACATCGAAAATTGACACATGGGCTTCGTCTTCATCCAAATCCCACACATCAAATTTGAAGGCCTGGCTCCTACTTAGCCTATTCTTGTTCAAGAATAAGGTTTTCAAGTGCAATGATAGTTAATTGGTGAAGTTGCCTAGCTCGATGGGGATTTTGTCTCTAAGAATTGAATCTCAGAAGAGCCCAAAAATATTATTGTTCTGTATAATTAGAATCTGCAAGTAAGAACATGCAGAGAATGATGAGGGAAATGGAATAGAGAGATTGTTGGAGGAGAGAAGAAGTTGTGCTAATGATTGGTAATCAGAGATTAGAATCTGTTGCAAAGCAATGGAGGAAAAGGTAGGTGAAAAAAGTGCAGTAGAGGGTCTTGTCTCTATGTCTTGATGTCCCAGAGGAGAATAGCCTAGAGAATGATTCGGTTTTTGGCTGCAAGGGCCCCTTGCCACCGCTCAAGAGGAAACACCCGCCGAGGCTAGATATTTTGCTCCAGTTGCCGAAGGCGCAATATGCAACAGTGGATGGAGATCAATGAAGAGGGTTTTCGTTATGTCGTTTCGTTCAAAAAGACCTTCAAAGCTTCAAAAGGTAGTCATGGGCTCCCAATCAAAATGGCTAATCATAGGTTTGAAACAAGCCACACTTCATAAGTGGACACCAATGCTTCTTTCTCATCATCCTCAAAAAACTATCATAAATCCCTTGTTTCCCATCACAAGAGCCCTTCAAGGCCTCCTCCCATGGCAAATCCTTCCACTTAGAAGAAGAAGACACTTACAGAGAGAAGGGCATTCACTTCCCTATTCAATGAGCTTGCTCTTCAGCCTCTTCGCAAATAGTTTTCTCATTTGAATGGATTCCTTGCACATCCAATGGTTCGCAGAGACACAAAGTCAGGTTCAAACAATAGCTCCAATACTTGCATCCCATCTACACCTTTTTGTACACTCTCATCTACTCCCTTCTACCCTCAATCTAAATTGAAACAATTCCCAATAATATACCCAAAGGAAAAGGGCACTGCTCACTCAAGACTGTCCACTTTCCCACATACTTGAATGGATGTTGTCAAATTGAGGGAGAGAGTAAATGTTGTTGGGGGCATACCATTGCATCACTCAAAGGAAAATATGTAGAGTTGAATGTCTTTGAAGGCTATAGTAGCCACAATATAACTTGTGAATAGTCTATGATTTTACAATATTAATTACTTGTTTCACGTCTATGGACATTTTATTAAAACCCAATTTTTTTGTTGTTGTTGTGGTAATTTTATTTTCTATCTTAAGTAATGTTCTCTTATTTTGTTTTCATGTGTTTATTTTGTGCTTGCAATGAATTAACAATATAACGCCATCTATAAATGCTATGTATCATGTTTTCATTTCAATATTTCAAGGTATCTATTTTTCTATATGGGCTCTACATGACAGCGCCATGCCCTGAAAATTATGTGTGTTAAATGGTAGCCCAATCTCAGTGCAATCAAAATATTGGTTGCCAAGATATCAAGCCACACATACCTCCTCCAATCATTGTTATTATTATTCATCACGACTCTAGAAAACATTATCTCTATCAAAATATGGTGTTTTTATAATAAAATAATTTGCAAGAAGGATTACTAAGTCCCATTATTATTATTCGATCTCCATGATTTGGTTAAATCCATCATTGTTCCATTTCTGAAAACAAATTTCATTGGGATTTTGGTATTTGGTTGAATTTTTCATTGTCATAGATCTGCAAACAGTCTCACTAGGATAGGGTTATCGTGCTCACTAACCTATGATGAAATAAGTAAATAGTAAATGTAAGGTTTGGAGTAGAGCATGCCTATCAAGGTGGGGCACTCGATGGTTCTGTGAAATTATGACATGGAGGGCATTGTGGTAGGCAAAAGAATTTGGATTTGTACTGACAGGTGGGTTGGATATATGCAATTTAGAAACTGAAGGTGTTTATAAACCAATGGAAATTAAGCTTGTCGACTATAGTGATTTGATGTATAATAATCACAACATCCGACCCTGAATGGGGATGGGATAGTACTATGATTACTGAATGCATTGCGTAAGTCCTGATGATAAACATGGTCCTTAAGCTCTCAAATTTGTTCCTTTGGACAGTGCAATGTAGCCTTGGCCAGTAACATGATTTGCTTAAGCCATTCACTTTTGAAATTCCAACCCTATGAATGGTTGCAACAACAATCACTTTCAGGGTTCGGGTAGTTCGATGGTCTCATTCCCCCTCCATTTCCAGCTTCAACCAATTTTTGTGATTTTTATATGTATAAAACACATTGGATTTGGGTTTTTGAGTGCAGTGTTTTTGGGGTTGGGTTGATGAAAAAATCAAAGAATCATGGAAAAAAAGGATGGATATTGTAACAAAGGACATGAATGAGTTAAACAAGCATGGTTTCTAAATCATTATACATTTAATATACTTTATTCAAGTATACAGAAGGATTTACAAATGAAACAATCTTTAAGAATATCAATATGGTTTATGGTTCAAAAAATGCCAGTCAAAAGCTTCAAACTCTGGTTTACAAGTTTGTTATTATTGTGAATTCAATTTGAGATTTATTGAACCTTCTTGAATAATTGAACTTAGAAAATTTTTAATGTTGGGTATGTTCTAGCAGACGTCTTGCCAATAGCAAAGACTCAAAACTAGCTACAATATGTATAATCTTTCTATTTGAGGAAGGATACATTGGTTGGTGCAAGTGTAACCACCGTTTTTGGAGGAAGGTCGACTAAATCAGGGCATATCGATGGCCCCAGTCAAGATTCCAAGTTCTCAATTTATTTTGATCTTGTGTATTTCAGATATACATGTTTCATGTTGGTTGTTGATTAGGGAAATGAGGTTATTTGTTAGATTCAACTTGTTAGACTAGGAGGTAACTCCACGAATTGAATTGTACTTTTCATTAAGATGGAACATGGATATATACATGGAGAGGGAGACTGTTGGGCTTCATCTCCCAATGTCTCTTCATCTTCCAATTCTCTTTGTTTTTTTATTTACAATATTTACATGGATTTACCTAATCCCAAAGATTAGGTGTCAACATTCCCCCCCTTAATCTGAAGGGGCGTTGGTGAGTCCAAGCATCATTATGAATCTTTCAAACTTTTCTCTTCCAAGCGCGTTGGTGAAGATGTCTTCAATATCCTCATTTGTGAAACAATGACGTAGGTGGATTGTCTTGGCCTCAACATGATGGCTAAACAAATGGTATTTTGTATTAATATGCTTCGTTTAATCATGGAATTTTGGGTTCTTGGCTAACTTTATTACATAAGTGTTGTCAATTAGGAAAGGAGTTGAATGCACTTGTTTTTTCCTACAAATATTCTAGATTCGTTTGTTGCTTCAGCTGCTGCCACATATTCTGCCTCAGTTATGGAATCCGTTGGAATTTATTATTTGCGTGACGTCCATGAGATAACTCATGATCCAAGACTCATAACATAACTTGAAGTAGATACCTCATTTTGTTTATCTCCATCAAAGTTTGAATCAAAATATCCAATCAAGCTGAAGTCGCCCACCTGTGTATACTTAAGTCCAAAGTCTTGAGTTCCCTTCAAGTACTTTATAACTCTTTTTACAGCAGACTAATGACCCTCACAAGGATTTTGCATAAACCTGGAGAGGTCAAATGAAATGTTTGTCCTAGTAGTAGTCAGGTAGTTGATACTTCCTATGAGTTGTCTACACTTCGTTGCATCATCAAATTATTTTCCTTCAGTGGATGTGAGCTTTAAGTTTTGTTCCATTGGAGTAGTTAAAGGATTGCACTCATCCATGCAAAACCTGTTCAACATATCTCAATGTAATTCTTCTAAGAGAGGAATATAAAATTTGTATGTTGAGTTACTTCAATACCAAGATAGTAGTGAAAATAGCCCAAATCATTCATTTCAAAGCCTTTCCTTAATTCCTTCTTTATGGATGCAATGTAACCATCATTGTTCCATGTCATCAGAAGATCATCTACATACACTACAAGATATACAATTGTTTTTCAACTTTCTTGAAAAACAAAATTGCATCATCAAGATCATAATGTTTGAAGTTGAGTTTCAGAACATGCTCAGTTAACTTCTCGTACTAGGTTCGCAGTGCTTGCTTGAGGCCATACAAGGATTTTACAAGCTTACATAGTTTTTGTTCCTGACCCTTCACAAAAAATCCTTCTGGTTGGAACATAAAAAAATTCTCTTTCATATCTCCATTCAAGAAATCCACTTTTACATCCATTTGATGGATTTTCAAACCGTTTTGCGATGCCAAGGGAAAGAGTGTCAAGATGGTAGCCAATTTTGTTGTTGGGGGAAAATTCTCCTCATAGTCAACCCCTTCCTTCTGTGTAAAATAAATTTCCACAAGGCTCACTTTATGCTTGTTAAGTGAGCCATTTGCTTTATACTTGTTTTTGAAGACCCACTTGCAGCCAATTGGTTTGGTTCCCAATGGAGGATTAACCAACTTCCAGGTGCCATTTTTTTATCAAAGTATCATATTCTTTATGCATTGCTTCTTTCCATTCATCATGATAAGTGACTTATTTGAAGGAATTTGGTTCGAAATCTATGGAAAAATTCAATTCACAATCATACGAAACATCCATATTAGCCGTGTTAATTTTTCATAGGGCTACATTGTTATTTTCTTTGATAATTTCATCTCTTCGTTAATACATTAAGTTCACCCCATATCATCATTACCTTATTCATATCTACACCATTATTCATCAGCATATGCAATTATATAGAAAGAACAACAACATCATCGTCAATGCAGTGGAACATAAAGTAACAATAGAAGAAAATCATGCACACACATATAGACACCACGATTGGTCTGAAACTAGGGAAAAACCCACTATGGGGAAAACCCTTGCAAATCTTCTTCTTCCTAAATCGTCGTCAAATTATTCAGCAAAGGAGAGTACAATGATCCATAACTTTATCTATGCAACAAAACAACTATGATATCCATGAAACAGATTATAATCATGCTTATAATCAAAATCCTGATTCCGAGGACTATAGTGTGTTGTCACTTATTGTATTCAACTTCTAGATATTGTTGAACATTTTCGTCACTGAGCGGAATGTTCAGAATATTGGGATGTTACCTTTGATTCTCAGACGCAAGGAGGAGGAGTTGTGCAAGCATATATATTAGTTCTATACGCTCTCTGCAAAATTGGAAGACCATGTTCGGAAAATATTTGGATGCCCCCAGGTGAATTGGATGAGGGCGTCCTAGGTTAAACATACCTAGGTCTTCCTCAAACCCTAGACTCTCTCATAAGGAATATATGTGAGCATCTATGACAACCCGAAGGCTCTCAGGACCATATTGTGCGTGCATCGAGGGACCAAACTAAGCATCGGAAATCGTAGCTTCCTAGACGCTCCCATAACACTCTGTTCCAGCGTCCAAGGCTCCCTGGATGTTGTCTAAACCACTGTGTGCCAGCTTCTAGGGACTAAAATTCCTAGTTCTATTCCAATGTCCAGGAATCAGAAAACCCTGGATCAGTGCAAGCTTTGACCCTGTATTTTTGGACCCTTTACATGAGATTTCCTCTGTTAGACCTATGCGAACCAAGACAATAAGAGAAAAGAAGATGGTTTAATCAATTTGTCCAAATGAGCTTGAGTTCTATTATATTTATAGGATTTCATGACGATCCACTTGGGGTTGAGGCCAACCTGTCTAATTTAACATGTGCTTAGGGCCAACCTAACCCAATATACACGAGTGACTAAATAAATTCAAAAACCAACTTTCGCTTGTCCAAATAAGATGATCTTTATGTCAATAGTGGTCCTCTCGAAAAGAGGAATATAATTAAATCATTATATGAGTCATATGAGCTATCCAAGGTGGAATTTGACAACAGTTTCAAAAATTAACACTCCCTCTCAACTAGGAAGAATTCCACTTGCCAATATATGTCCATTGATCAATATGCCATTCTGGTGTCTTCAAGTATCATCACGTATCTTCCTTGATCATCTATTTCATGTAATCATCATACCATGACCACCTCAAGCATCTCATCATCACAAATCATCAATGGACATCTCGATCTATCCCTTGCTTATTCCCACTTATCTCTTGATTGTTCCTGCTCGTATGCTCAACATTAGTAGAAGAAGAAAGATTTGTTACCATATGGGAGTTTAAGCTATCACCCTCTAGCCGTCAAACTACTACCTAGAATCTCTTCCAGTGGACTACTACCGGGAATATCATCATCAATCGTCATCCGAGAGCATATCCTCAAGGAGCACATCTCAACCTCGAACCACATTGGGGAACACATCTCGACCTTGAGTCTCATGGTGGGGCTATACATCTATAAGACCATATCAAGCCATAGTATATAAAAACATAGAGGTGAGCACATCTCAACCGTGATATCTCATCATGGAGCTCAATCTCAACCTGAAATCGCATAGGGTTATCTCGACCCATCCTATTTCCTATCGATCTTCCCATCAATGACTCTAAATAATCACGTGCTAGAAAACCTACATCATAATTGACTTTGGTTGTACATTCTCAACGTGTTAGCCAACAAGGAGTAGTGTTCCTGATAAGCCTTTCTTGTGAGTATGATGCCAACTGGGGTATACTCTGCAAAGACAAGATAGGGGAGCATAATTCTCCAACCCTATGAATATAGGGGAGCAACCTCTCCAACCCTATGGGTAACAGACAGGGGTCATACCCTATTTTCCATATATCCCTCAACCCTAGGAGCCCTTCTACCTCAATTCCTCACCCCAAGAGCTCAGACAGGGAGGAAGAGATAACTCAATGTCCTCGATCAACGCTGCTCTCATCATACACAAATATGGTATTAGCTCACCTCAATAGAAGTTGTTTCATGTTCATACAGGACATCAAATCAAATATCATGTCACAACATAAATAATCATATAAATCGTAAAAGGATACCATAATCATCATCCCTCTCAAGGAGGTGCCAACCATATGCCCGATCTTATTTCGAACAACTGCACTATCTCAATATATGAGAGTATCTCGGTCCCAACTATAAATATGGGATTTTCGGCCAATCATATCTCACTCTATCTCATCACAATATATCCATGTCATATCTAGATTATGCTGAGACAACTCTCTAAGGAGCTTCTTCATCTTTCCTCACAGCTATCCATGCTAGAAACACTATACTCATCCTCAATATTAATATAGGCCACTCATCCAAGATATCATGGCAAATCTCATACTAAAGCAACATCCAAATGTGCTTACCAATAATCTCTATCAACAACAATACATCCATGCAGTCACATATCACAGGAGAAATGTATCAGACTCAAAAATAGAATATCTCATGTAGATATTTCAAAGGATGCTTGGTGGAAAATCTATGTGAATGAAGCGACTCACACATGAATTTATACAGGTTCTATGCACATCATATATATATACAAATGGATGCTCAAAACAGAACATCAATGCTTCAATTAACAATCAGATGCCATGTAAAGTTCAACAACATCTTTGAACTTCAAATTAGAGTATCCCAGGATTTTCATTTTTAGTATTCGAAAACATTTTTCAATATATTTGCAATATAGAATTTCTTTTCCAAATTCCAGAAGTCGATTCTTCATGCCATGATACATCATTTCAGGGTTCAGAATCCATATCCTTCTGATTTAGATCATCAGAGGCTCATCACTTGTTAAGAGTAGACCAAGATATAAAAACAAAACCATAATCAAAATCAAAGTCATACCTTGGAAATCATCATCTTGACTTCATCACATAACTATCAAATATAGACGTATTTGGATCGAGGAGCTTGCTTCATACAATGCTCTAAGAATAATGCCTCGCTAATCCAACATAATCAGCCAGCCATAAATCAATATTGTACCATCACATCAACAGAGTTAACTTATCAAAGCTTATAAGTTAGATCACAACCATTGTCAAAGTCATCAACATCATAGTATCAATTCTTTCAGTGAGGAGACTAGTGGATATCATATCAAATCTTGACTTCATTTATTATCATGCCAAAAATATGTAGCGAGTCATGCAGTGTCAATTCAAACTTCATTAGTTAATTTTCATAAGCATAACATAATTCATTTATGTTTCTAGGTGAAAATTCATACACCAAGGATGAGTCATGCAGGTCGTAATTTCATGTTGAATCACAACTATCGTTATCTGAACCATTATGCTAGGAACAAGGATGCGAATTTCTCAATACCCACACAAGTCATTATGCCCACATAGCATTGACATCAGGTCAAATAAAAAATCGTCAAATCACCAAATTTACTATCATAGAGAGATCTATAGTCATAGCATATCTCAATCATTAATTCAAAGTTATTGTCAAGTATCATGAAAATATATTGTTCTTCTATATCATTCATCCAAATCATGCCAACTTCTTGTAGCACAAACATAGTGACATATCTATATGTATGTCCCCGGTCATTTGCAAACACAAATTCAGTCTCCATGTTCATGTTACGGAAAAAATTCAAGCCTTTTCCTACTTTTAGATCTTGTTATATGCAACACATTTGTGGAACTGACATATTCTAGGTGACCATATGATTTCATGCACAATACTTCATTTTTATGTGATCAACAATTTAACCCAACAACCTTGGAAATCAATTACAGTGACAAAATATGTCAGGGACATCTTGATTCAGAGTTCAGAAAGCTTAAGAAATATTCATATTCTGGTCAATTGTAGTCAAACCCTGGAAAATCCCTTTAGGTTAGCATGGGAGCATCTTTAGTTGCCTGGACGTTACCTAGGTCTTAGTATGCATGCGTCTAGGGGCGAGATTTCCAAGTTCAATGCCTGTGTCCTTTGCAGACACCCTAATTTATGTACAATCTCGAATATCAATCTTATAGTTACTCCTCTAACATCAAGGTTAGCATTCTTATCATGATCAATGAGATCAATCTCATCATGCTTATCACACGAAATATCAGCAAATTCATGTATAGGAGTCAATGAGCTATACTTCTATATGAAATCCATCATGGCAAGTAACAAGATTGTCATTTACTAGAGTCAAGGTGCTAGCCTTATTTATAGGATCAAGATGTTCAACGGATGGATGTTGGCTAATCATAATGTGCACCAATGTATCAAGATTAGATAGCCTCATAGAATTCAAGAATATCAAAATGTTCAATACCAGGTGCATCATTTCATCATAGGTAACATAGATCCAAGTCACTTTCATATGCATGTATGATCCATCAAATAAAGAGACATTCTCATAATGTCTTACGGCTTACCTAACCATCAATGTTATTTCTGAAATACAACATACCATGCATACCTTGTGGTATTCAAATACTTGTGCACCTTCTCATATGCAACTTATATTTCTTGTCACCTTTTCATTAAGTACCTCTTTACCTCTTTCTAGATCTAGATGTTATCTAATGCATCTCAAATATCCTCAAGAATGATCTACTTATCTCATCTCATCAAGGAGGTTAGAAACATCCATATAATAAAATACATATGCAGGAAGTATAAGAAATAAACATAATCAGTAGATCCATAGGTCTAAAAGTAAGAGGCATCATGAGTCAAGAAATACTTATCTTCAGTGAGAGGTGATCCTCTCCCTCTTGAACCAATCTTCAAGAGTCATCAATGTCCATGGTTCATATACCAATTTTGCCTTAAATTATCCAACCAGGTCTTCTAAGGATTATCCCATTTAGGGCTTCATCAAATATTTGTCAAGTGCTCGAGCATCTTCATATTGAATATCTAGGCTCCATATCTCATATTGTTTACATAAACCAAGGTTTTTCTCCAACCCTAACCTCATAGAATCCATCAAACCCTAATAATCAAGTTTCCTAGGGTTTTCTTCAAACCCTAGAATTCTTTCAGGTCTCCACCATCCTCTTCTTTCTCCCATCAACGATTTCATCATTGGCATGATCTCCATAAATTTTATTCAACGTGGCTTTGATACCATGTTAATTTCTCATAGGGCTACATTTTTTTTGATTTGATAATTACATTTCTTCATTAATACATTAAGTTCACCCCATATCATCATTACATTATTCAGATCTACACCATTATTCATTAGCATGTGCAATTATATAGAAATAACATCATCATCATCATCATCATCATCAGTGCAACGAAACATAAAGGAATAATAGAAGAAAAGCATTCATACACATAGAGACACTAGGATTGGTCTGAGACAAGGGAAAAACCCACTATGGGGAAACCCTTGCAAATCTTCTTCTTCTTAGATCATCATCAAATGATTCAGCAAAAGAGAGTACAATGATCCATAACTTTATCTATGCAACAAAAAACTATGATATCCATGAAATAAATATAATCATGTTTATAATCAAAACCCTGATTCTGAGGATTGTAATGTGTCATCACTGACTATAGTCAACTGCTAGATATTGTTGAAAATTGTTTTCATTAAGAATAATCTTCGAGATACTGGAATCTTATCTTTGAATCTAGGGCGTAGGGAGGAGTATTTGTGTCAGCATCTATAGCAGTCCTAGATTCTCTTTGCAGAACTAGAAGACTGTGTTTGGAAAAGATTTCGACACTCCCAGGTGAACTCAATGAGGGTGTTTGGGGTCAAACATACCTAGATATGCCTCAAACCCTGTACTCTCTCATAAGGATTATGTGCGAGCATCTATGGTAGCCTGAATGCTCTCAGGACCATACTGTGCATGCATCCAAGAACCAAACTGAGTAGCAAAAACCCTAGCCTCCCGGACACTCCCATAACACTTTGTGCCAATGTCCAAGGCTCCCTTGACACTATGAGGACCAATTTGTGCCAGTGTCTAGGTACTAAAATGCCCATTTTTTTGCCAATGTCTAGGAATAAAAAAACCCTAGATCACTGTGAGCTTTGACCCTGTAGTTTTAGACCCTTGCGTGATCTTTCCTCCATAAGACCTGTGCAAACCAAGACAATAAGAGAAGAGAATATGGCTTGATCAATGTGTCTAAGTGAGCTTGATTTATCTTCTATTTATAGACTTTTATGAGGGTCCACCTGGGGTTGAGGCTGACCTGTCCAATTTAACACGTGCTTAGGGCCGACCTAACCCAATATACATGAGTGAATAAATAAATTTAAAAACCAACTTTCCCTTATCCAAATAAGGTGATATTTGGTTGATTTTGGTCCTCTCGAAAAGAGGAATATAATTAAATAATTATCTCGGTCATATGAGCTGTCCAATGTGGAATTTGACTGCAGTTGCAAAAATTAACAAACCGGTGAATTAGGATTGTGTATATCACCTCCATTCTATCTGGTTGAGCTTCTTGTTCTTGTCTTTCCAACCTCATCACGAAGTACACTTTTCAATGTCCTTGTTAGCCATTTTAGAGAACCTTTTTGTGATGTTCGAGACTGCTCAGTTGACTAAGTTGGGGTTGAATCAAGATTTTATCTCCCAATTTCATCAATCACATCTCTCAAAGTGTCATTAGTGGTTGGAGCTTCATGGGGAGGGGAGAGTTCTTTAGAAGAAGATTCCACAGATTGATCCAGTATATGAATCCCCCCTTCAAGATGTGGAATCTCATTATCAAATTCTTAAAAAGACTTTGCATGTCTGAATCTATCCAAACCATCAAGTTGCCCCTCAACAACATTGTCGGTCTTGGAAGATTCAATAAAGATGACATCTCTAGACATTATAAACTTCTTATTGACTTCATCATAGACATAGTATGATTTGGAGGTATTCGAGTATCCCAAGAAGATTCACCTGTGACTCCTTGCACCGATTTTATTTATTTGTTTCTTAGGTATCAAGTCATAACTAGTGGAACCAAATACCTTGGGACACCTTACCGAAGGATTGTGGCCATACCACATTTCATAAGGAGACTTGTTTTTTATAGCATTATATGGATACCTATTCTTTATATACACAACACATAGAACTGCATCAGCCAAAAACACCAGTTTAACATTCTTGAAAAACATCATGGAATGTACCATATTTAAGATTGTCTTGTTCATTCTTTTAGCTACTCCATTATGTGGGGATTATAAGGTGCAGTTGTTTGATGTTTTATCCCATGCTAGCCAAGATAGTATTCAAATTCATTTGAAGTGTATTATTTTCCATTATCAGTGCGAATAGAGCTAATATGAGATTGTGCATCATTTTCAATCCATGCATGAAAGTTCTTAATTGTATCAAAAGCTTTAGATTTTTTCTTCAATAAATAAACCCAACACATTCTGGTGTAGTCATCAATAAATGTCATCATATATTTTTACCATTTTCAAAAGGAACGGGCATTGGGCCACATAAATTTGAATGAATGATTTCAAGTTTTCTATGTGATCTGGAATGAGAATCATGAAATGAGTATTTGTTGTGCTTTCCTAAGATACAAGCATCACATTTCTTAAGTGTCTTAGGAATTGTAGGCAAACCAGTAACACCATTTTTCTTCAACAACTGAAGGTTGTCATAGTTCAAGTGTCCAAATCTATCATGCCATAAAAGACTTGATAGAAATATACCTTCATCATAGTGAGAATTGTATGAGAAGTTTTGTGCACGAGCAGAGGATCCTTGCAACTTCAGTAGTCTTTCTTCTTCTATCCCCACCATGACAAGTGAGTGATATGATGCTTTTCTAACCTCAATATTTCCATCAAATATATGAATTGAGTGTTCTTTTTGGCGAATCTGGACCAAAGACAACAAGTTTCTCCTCAACTCCGGGAGGTATAGATCATCACGCAGAAGAAAGTCTTGAAGACCAAGAAGTTTGAGCCTGATGATGCCAAGCCCTAATATCTTGTGTTTTGACTTGTTTGCAAAGTATACTGCTCCATCAACATTGTTAGTGAATTCTTCAAAGAAATCTCTCTTGAAAGTCATGTGACAAGTTGCTCCTGAATCAAGGAACCAATCATCCTTCCATGAAGCAAGTGAAGCATTTAATAGGTGTTCGATTATTCCAATGTTGCAATGAGCCACAACATAATGAGCAGATTCATGTGCTTTACCTTTCCCTTTGTCAATTATTTTACCTTTTCCTTCATTTCTTTCCTACTCAATTATGTCCCAAGGAAACTTACAAGTGGAAGTATCATTTCCATCTCTATTTCATTATATGCAATGAAGATAAGATTTTTCTCCTTGAAAGTGTCTTCCCCCCTACCTCTAAAATTCCTCCTTCCTCTTCCTCTTCAGCCACCTCTTCCTCTAGAAGAATATTTTCCCTTATTATCCTCTTTTTGTGCAAGGAACACAAATTCTTCAGTAGACTAAGGAGTTGTCTTCTTCCAAAAATCCTTCTCTCTCTCAGAAAACTTCTTCTTAAGGGAGTCAAAGGTAATGTCCTTAATATTTCCACTTTCTTGCAATGACCCAAGATAATGTGAATATGTGTGATATAGTGCCTTGAAATAAGCTATGAGAGGAATATTTATTTCAACCCCAATGGATTTTATGTCATGCATAATCGATCTTATTTTTTATGCTAAGGCAAGAGGGTCATCATTTTTCAACTCAATATTGAACAAATTTATCATCAATTGAACAAATTCAAGTTCAAAGTGTCACACATACAATTACTTGAACTTGGTTAAGGCTTCAAAGGCATTTGAAAAAGGAGAAATATGGCGACTCACCTCTTTATTTACTAATACTGCAATGAAATCATTGGCCTTGTTGTTCTTGTTTTCCCAAATGACAAGCTTCTTATCTAAAGTGTGCTTTTCTAGTGCATTGTCTCCTTCTCCTTCACAAACCCCTTTCCACAACTCATTCAAAATGAGGGTGTGTTTTATCTTCTGGGACCACTCAGGATAGTTCTCTTTTCGAGAGAGAACCACTCCCATGAAGGAAATTAGTGAATGCATCATAAAAAACTAATTTGTGCCAAAAATAATTATAGTAATTGCAAGTCTTTGTAATAAAAATAATTGGTTGTCTTCAAAAGAAATAATTCAACTAAGAATGTAGGCTCTCAATGTTCCTCCATACACCATACAATTTCATGGCTATCAAAAAGAATACCACATACCATATTCATATAACCAATATCCCAATATAACATATGGTCTTCAAAATATCAATGTACTCTCTTTCCCTATACCATCTATATAATATATATATATATATAATATATATATATATAATATATATATATATATATATAATATATATATATATTATATATATATGAGTATATACCATACACTCCTATGGTAATATAATACAATTCCAATGCATATATGAATCCACCATTTTTAATATGACCATATGTGCTCTTTAAAAAAATCAACTCATATATAAAATCGATCTTCTTAAGCTTATCACATGGACACATTTAAAAGTATGAAAAACTTCAACACACAACATACCATTCAAACGTAGATGAGGAATCAGTCCACAACCCAATTACCAGGAAGAAAGTCACAACACGCCCAAATTGAAGATAATTTCCATCTGGTTGTACACTCTTTACAACCAATAAATCACTTCATAAAATCAGTTGCTTAGTGAGGTAGGTTCAGCTTCACACTCACAATTTGATATGGCTCTCAACAGTGATAGAATATTGTCCCTTTAGCCAAAAATTTGACTTAGAACTAAGGTGATTCTTTCCACGATAAGGGTGTTTGTCCTTTGTTCTCAGAGAACCATGTCCATACTGTAGCAAATAGTTGTGCTGATACAAGAGGGAGATTATATTTTCTTTAAGGGAGAACTAGTTCCATTAGAAACCAAAACTCAACCTTGTCTCTTTTCTGAAAATACGACCTCTATTCTCAAGATTCAACCAACAAAATTTGAAGGGAACTCATTCTCATTCTTGTCATGATTTATGGCTTGAGTCTTCTACCAATCAACAAATCGGCCAACATATAATTGAGGTTCATTTCACACAGATGATACCATGAACAATATAGCATAATAGCCATGGAGTTCAATGCATTTCAATGGTGCCATATAGAAGAGCTCATATATAGAATATGGCTTTTGTATATGCACAACATTTGTATATGCAGATTTATATAGAAGCCATATCTTTTATATGCACATTTCCATGTCTATGTGCATGTATAGAAATTGTGCATATACAAAGTCATTATTATATACACAATATATATAGAAATCAATTATATACAAAATATGACTTCTATATATGTGTAACTTCTGTATATTTAGATATATATGAAATCATGCATTTAGGGAAGATGACCTCCATATATGAAAAAATTCTATTTATACACATAGATATGAAAGCCACCTTCTATATACACATACTTCCAGATCT
This sequence comes from Pinus taeda, assembly GCA_000404065.3. NCBI lineage: Eukaryota > Viridiplantae > Streptophyta > Pinopsida > Pinales > Pinaceae > Pinus > Pinus taeda. Next base: position 196,341 of record APFE030131956.1, on the reverse strand, counting down.
ATGTTATAGAATATGCACATATACATTAGCCATATGCTGAAGTTGCACATATACAGAAGTTATCTTCCATATATGCATGCTTCATATATAGTATATAATATATATAAACAAAATTTTCACATATACGAAAGATAGTTTCTTTATATGTGTGGCTTTTGTATATGCACATATATGTGGAAGTCATCTTTTGTATATATACGTTTTCACATCTATGTGCATGTATAGAAGTTATGCATATGAAGAAGTTGTGAATATATGGAAGCCATCTTCTGTATATTCATGCTTCCATATATATATCTATGTTATAAAAGATGCGCATATACAAAAGCCATATACTAAAGTTGCACATATATGGAAGATATCTTCTGTATATGCATGCTTTAATATATGTGTGCATACACAAAATTTGCGCATATATAGAAGCCGACCTCTTTAAATGTGTGGCTTTTGTATATGCACATATGTATGGATGTGTGCATATATGGAATATGGCCTCCATATATGCATAAATTCACATAGATAAGGAAGCATGCATATACAGAATATGGCTTCCGTATATGCACAACTTCTATATATGCAAATATATATGAAATCAATCTTTTGTATATGCATGCTTCCATATCTATT